>PVLD010020754.1:0-33137 GCA_004027595.1 Dinomys branickii | reverse complement strand
GCCCTCCAATCCTTTCCTCCAGGAGAGGTTTTGCCTGGTCTTTCCTAGGGCTTCAGTCCCCATTTCAGAGCCTTCTTGGGTTCAGGGTACACACCTCTCTCCTTTCTGTCTTCATATTGCTATATTCCATTGTCTTGGTGGTAATCCTCTGGGAGGTTCTCTCTCTGCTGCCTACCCGGTCGCCATCTTCCCAGAAGTCCCTTCGTCTCATTTTTTGAAAAACAATTTTAGGGTAAGGAGAAAGGATGTTTTTCTACATAAGCACAGTACAATGATCACACCTGGGAAATTTAACATCAGTAAAGTGCCTAACCTATGTTTAAATGTTTCCATTGTCATACTGATAAGCACTGTGTCTGTTTTATCTCTTTTAATCTAGGATTCAGTGAAACAGTGTGCATTGCATTTCGCTGTCCTGTCTCCTGTCTTTCCTTTCATGTGTAATGGTTCACAAGTCTTTTAAAAAAACCTTTAATGACATTGACATTTTTGGAGTGTCTAAAACAGTTACAGAATGTGCTTCTGTAGGCAAAACAATGGCCTTCCAAAGATGCCCACTCCCTAATCTGTGGAACCTGTGAGTATGTTTCTTCCTATGGCAAAAGAGATACAGTAGAGGGACCTTGAAATGGTGAGAACATTCTTGATTATCCACGGGGCACTTGATCTATTGACACAAGTCCTTAAAAGTGGAGAATCTTTGTGGATTGGGTCAAAGAAAGGTGAGACGGAAGAAGGAGAAGGAGAGATTCAAAATTTGAGAGAGACTCAATCTGCTGCTATTGGCTTTGAAGATGAAGGAAGGGGCTATAAGCCAAGGACTGTGAGTGACCTGTTGAGGCTAGAAATAGCCCTAAGTTGACAGCCAACAAGAAATAGGGGAGTCACAATGAGCTGAGTTCTTTCAACAACATAAAAATCATCCCCTAGGGTTTACAGGGAAAGGAATACAGCCCTGCTTACACCTTGCTTTGGGACCCGTGTCAGAGTGCATCTGCAGAGTTGTAAAGTAAGTAAATTTGTGATGTTTTAAGTCACTAAATTTGTAGTTATTTGTTACAGCAGCAAAAGAAAACTAATATATTCTTAGGTTTGGATTTGGTTGCTTTGTGATTAAATTCAGGTTTATTGATGGGTTTTTTTGTCTTTTTGAGACAGGGTCTCGCTATGCAGTTCAGGCTGGCCTTAAAGCTCACTTTGTAGCCCAGGCTGGTCTCGAACTCACAATGATCCTCCTGCCTCAGCCTCCTGAGTGCTGGGAATACAGGCGTGCACCACCATGTCTGGCCAGATCTTTTGAAATAATCAGCTTTTATTTTCTGTAATATATGTTCTCCATTTCATTAACTCCTACCATTTGTTGTTTCTTTTATCCTACTTTCTTTCAAGTTACTTACGAAGTACCTAACGCTTTCATTTTTATCCTTTATTCTTGGCATTATCACTTTAAAACTATGGATTTCCTTTCTGGTACTGTTACAGCTACATCTCACAAGTTTTGATATGAAATATTTTATTATTATTTGATTCTAAATATTTTCTAATTTTTATTGTGCATGAGGTTTCTCTAGTTACATTTTTGTTATAGATTTTATTTGCATTATGTTCACAGAATGTGATTTATTTTCAAATCTTTGAAAATCATTTCATGTGTGCTTGAAAGGATGTTTACTGCAATGTTCTATAAACGTCTGCCAAATTAAATTTATTATGTCAAATTTTCTGTACACTTCAACTGATTTTCTTATGTGTGTGTTATTTACCAATTATTGAGAAAAGCATGTTAAAATCTCTATTGTGATGGTGGATTTGTCAGTTTTTCCTTGTATTTCTGTCATTCTTTCTTTAAATGATTTTAGATTATGTTATTACTTGCATAGCAATTTAAATTATCACATTTTTCTTGAAACAGGCCCTTTATCACTGAGCCTTTTAAAAATCTTTTAATATCTTTATTAATATGTAATCATAAACCATAATAACCACACACTCCCCCCTTTTTGAGTGTGGCGTTCAATAGTTTTAGTATATTCACAGGATTCTGCAACCATCAAACAATCTAAGCCGAGAGGATTTTCACAACCTCCCTGCACCACACCTTAGGCATCCACCAATCAGAGTCCCATCTTGTGACTGCCTGTTCTGGGGATTGACAATGAATGCTGTTTTACATAATATCATTTTCATGTTTGTTAGTCAGTTGTCTCAAAAATATTGAAGGAAACACAATTATACAGAAGATAGTAGGGGATTAACAACGGCTGTTGTATTACATAGTGTTCTCTTCGCATTTCTTAGTTATAAATCAGTATAACGCATGAATGATAAAGTAAACACAGAATTGTAGAATAGATATTGGGGAATTAAAAATGGATGCTGTATTACAAAATGACGTCTTCACGGTTGTTACTCAGTTATACAAATGATGGCACGTTCGATTAATGTTTTCTCCACCCTCATCTCCATTGTTCTCCCACCCAGTCAGTCGTCTTCCCTCTGACAGTAACTGTACTTTTTGGTTTATTTACTCCCTCAGGCTCTCACATTGGGAAGGCGCATGGCTGCTTCAAATTATGCTGTAACAAATATGGGTGCACACAAATTACTATGGCAGTAGGTGGAAAAGCACCTATCCTCAAGGACGGTACATAGGCAGGGAACCAAATACACTATGGTCATACCCGACTAATAAGCCCTCGAGGCCTTCGGGGGTCCAGTCCAGTCCGCGGGTTCATGCTGTGGACCACTGCGCCCATCTCAAGGAGGCGCTCCTGGGAACCCAATCCAGTCTGCGGGGTCGCCCCGGCAGACTGTTGGGTTCCGCCCCGATGAGGTGCTCCTGGAGACCCAATCAAGTCCCCGGGTCGCCCCCAAGGACCACCGTGAGCCTGTTTCTTTAAAAAAATTCTTTCTAATTCTATTTTTAAAAATTCTTAAGTATTCTTTTAAAAAATTGTTTCTAATACTATTTGTGCTGAAGTCTCTTTTTGTGATGTTAATACAACTACTCTTTCTCATTTTACTAGTATTTATGAAGAATAAAATTTCTTTTTCTTTTACTTTTAATCCTCCTGGGTACTTATGTTTGTATTGTGACTTTTATAAATGATAACTTGTTTAAAAATATCCACCCTGATAACTGGGATTTTAGGCATTTGTTTATTTATTGCTTTTTATTTTCCTTTTTCTGTTTTTTTCCCTTGGGTGCGTGTGTGTGTGTGTGTGTGTGTGTGTGTGTGTGTGTGTACAAGGATCTTCTAAAATTCTTCAGCCGGGTGAGGTGGCACATGCCTGTAATCCCAGCACTTGGGAGGCTGAGGCAGGAGGATCGTTGCAAGTTAGAGGCGGCCAGCCTGGGCTACAAAGGGAGCTCAAAGACAGCCTGAACTGCAAAGGAAGACCCTGTGTCAAAAAAAAGACAAAAATAAAATAAAATAAAATAAAATTCTTCAATTCACTTCCATTTTATTGTTGTTGTGAATTTTAATTTTTTCCTTGTATTTTCCTCCTGCATTGTTGGGGTGGAACCCAGGACCTCAGACTTGAGAGGTTAGTGCTCACTCCTCTTCCTTGATTTTCTTCCACTCCTTACGTCTCTAATTTCCATCTGGCATCACTCTTTTCCTGCTAAAAAAGTCTTGTAGCAATTTTTTAAAAGGAGGATCTCCTCATGGCAAATTATTCAATTTTTATTGGTTTGAGCATGTTTTTTTTTTTAAGCGTGTTTTTGTTTTATTCTTATTTTAAAAGATAATTTCCCTAGGGGGCTGGGGATATAGCTCAGTGGAATAAGCGCCTGCCTGGCAAGTGCAGGGTCCTGAGTTCGATCCCCAGTACCGCCAAAAAAAAAAAAAAAAAAAAGATAATTTCCCTAGATACACAATACTGGTTACACTTTTCTCCAACACACGGAAGCCGTTATTCCAATGAGCTTTGGCATTTCTTGTTTTGAGAAGTCAGCTGTCAGTCTAGTTGTCCCTGGCTTAGAGGCCATCTGTCTCACCTCGGGGGAGGTTTTTGTGGATGTCTTTCTTTTCTCTGGTGTTCTACAGTTCTGTTCAGATGTGTCTAGATGTTCATGTTGCCAGGAAAAATATGGATAGGCAGTCATGTTTGAATTTCAGACAAGTAACAGATACAGTTTAGGATTGAGTATGCTCCAGATTTTGCATGGGGCTTGGACTTCCCTTACTTCTTAAATCTGTGACTAGGGTGAGGAGGTAGCATTTGCCTGGTATGTATGTATCTTGGTTCAGTCAGTATTATCAGTATCTGTAATTATCAGTATTACAGTATTACAACCAATATTACAAACCAAAACAATCAAAACCAACCAACCAATAAACAAAATACTCCAAACAACAACTAAAGAAAACCAAATCTGTAATTATTTTTATTGTTTATGGAGTATTTATGAAAGTATTGGACATTGCTCAGAGATATTGGCTGGTTCAGTGCCCACTATCTCTTCATATCTTGCCTCTGTTCTATTCCTCCTTCCCTTCCTTCTTATTAGGTATATAATATTTATACAGTTCTTCATGTATCTTAATATCTCTTTTTAATTTTGCACCTCTGTGATTTCTGTGTTTCATTCATTATTCAACTCAACTACTGAGTTTTAGTTTGTATGTGTGTGTGTGTGTGTGTGTGTGTGTGTGTGTGCGTGCGCTATGGATTAAATCCAGGAGCTTGTGCATGGTATGCAGTGCTGTACCACTGAGCTACACTCCCCAGCCCTACATCTACTGAGTTTGAAATTTTAGTCATTAGGTTTCATTGCTAGTTCTTCTTTTTTTAATACATAGAGTCATTTTACAGATTCTTACTCTACTCAGATTTCCAATATCAGCTTTTAAGTGTCATTAAGTAGGGTAGAAGTATTTTGAGTTCTATGTCTGATGAGTGTAGTGTTTGAGGTCTTTGTGGGTCTGAATCTATTACCTGTTGCTTCTGTTGACTTGCTCATGAGGCCTGCCTACTTTGTGTTTTGTAATCATGACTGTGAGCTCATATGTTAGAGTTTTACTTGGGATAATCTCTGGGACTGGTTGAAGGTGGATTTCTACAGAGGGGATTTGCACCAACTTCTGCCAGGAGCTTGTGGTCATTACTGGCTGGGGACCACTTAAGACTAAATTCTTGGCTTGATAGTTTGAGACCACCCAGGTGGAATGAATTCAGGCTGCAAACACTCTTATTAGGGTTGGCTTCAGCCACACGTTCTAAGAGAGGGTTTCCCCTATGCAATTTCTTGCCAAGGTTCCGTAGAAGCAGTTTGCAGTTTTGTAGCCTCTAGGGAGCAGAGAGGAGAGGGATTTTGTTCTAGTTCACCTTACCACTGGTGTGTACTTTCGGGGTCTTGGTTTTCTGCAGAAGGGTTTCTTGTTAGAGTCCTCACCCTGGGTGGATCCTGTACTGTCTCCAATCTCTATTCTGTGCAGCTTTAGAGCACCAGGGGCTTCTCTGAGTTCCAGTCTTCACGTAGTGTTTGCTTCTGAATGTGCCTTCTGTCTTGGGGAGTGAACTGATAGAATTAAAGCTTTTTTCTTTTTAAGATGGCATATTTGGGTTTTTTTGGTTGGAGATTCTAAAGAATATTTAGTGCACTATCCTACTGAAAACACCGTCACCCCTTCCCTGATGCTAACAATTCTTAAGTTAAAAAAATCTATGAAATCAGCTTCTAGATGTTTTTCTTTTCTTAGCTCGTTTTTGCACATGTGAGCAGGGGACACTATAAGGTATAATAATCATAGCACTGAATCTTCACTTTGCACGTCATTCATTCACTTGTTCACTTTTATTGAACTTTTGGTAAAGGCTGGGGCTTTTCTTAGGTCCTGGGATTCTAGTTGGACCACATGGACTGTTCCCCTCCCTGCCCTCTTTGGGCTACAATGCAGGGACCTTCAGTGACATGACAGTGCCCTCTGGCCTCAGGATTCCTGGGACAATTTGCCTGTACTTTTTCCCTAGTTTCCTGAGGGTCAAGACTGGGTCTGTGACATCCCCATGTCCCTCACTGCCCCCAGAGCAATGCCAGTTAAGTGCACCCAGAAAAGAAAATCTAGCACTTTTGTACTAATATTTATACCGAAAGGCTCAGATTTAAAAATAAGCAGCTTTACAGCACTACATATAATATACAAACATTTTATAGTATATAGCATATACACAGAGTAGCATTTCTATGGATTTTAAAAGTTCATGGTAAGCTGTGCATGTTGGTGTACACCTGTAACCCCAGCGCTGAGGAGGCTGAGGCAGGAAGATTGCCATAAGCTGAAGGCCAGCCTGGGCTTCATGGTTCAAGGCCAGCCTGGACTACATAGCAAGACCCTGTCTCAAACCCTCCCTCCTCAAAAGAAAAAAAAATTCATGGTAGAAGTTTCCTAAACGTTAGGAAAATGTAATGATTCTAATAGTCACCTCTCCTCTTCTCCCGTAGCCTGATTCCCCCAGGAGCACTACTGATGCTGTTTAGGGGGTTTTATCCCAGACTTTTTTCTGCCTGTGCTGGAAATGGCTGCAGAATTGGCTTTTCTGGGCCAATCAGCCAGCAGTTTTGAGAAGGCTCTTCTTGTGCCTTTAAATATTCTCAGAGAATATGAGATCGGGAGTGTTGCAAACTGTTAAAGGTTTGAGCGGAGAAGAGCGGAGTTGCACAGAGGACCCAACTCCTACCTGGAGGCTGTGGGGTTCTTGGGGGCTGGATGCGGACTACTCCATCTCCCCCGCGGCCGTCACTCACTCGCAGAGCACCCACTGTGATCCCAGATCCCAGGCGGTATCTCACCTACCGCTCCTGTGGCTCTGTGAGAAGGTTCTACAGGGACAGGACCTCGGGTAGTCTCCCAGGCACAGCCAGCCATGATGTGCAAAGAAGCCCGTTCCCAGGCCTCCTGCAGGCCGGGTTTACGTGGTGGCCAGCAGTGTAGCTTGCTGCTGGACAGGCGGAACAAAGGAAATAGGACCAGATGAGGCAGTGCTCTGTGGTTGGGCTGCTGTTCCTGGGAGGAGGAACTGGACTGTCCCTCAGTTTGGCAGCTGGCTCCCTGGACCTTGGACTCCTGGGGCCCAGCTGGCTCCCTGCTCTGGCTCCAGAAGCTGCCTGGAATGCTGCACGGTGCATTAGCTGTGCAGTTAACTGGCTGTGGACCACAGGTTCACAGCTCTCTGCTCCTGGTGGCAAAGGAGCCTTGTCTGGTGGCCAGAGCCCGGGGAGGGAGCAGGAGGGGGCTGTCAGGCTTCAGTGACTCATTAGCATGGGGAAGGTGTTAATTAGTGGGCTAATTAAGAAGAGAGAAGGGAAAAGAACCCCACGCTATCCAGTTACATAAATGCAGTTCCTTAGAGAACCTGGGGATACACTGGCCGCTGTCCTTCCCAATACATTCGCTACCATTCTTGCTCAGAGTCTCCGGGCCTGTGTCATAAGGGCTCCTACCTGTGCCCTGCGTGTCCATTTGTCACCCTCAAAAGCGGGGTGAGAACACTGGATGGGGGTGTGTGCGGCAGCCAACACTGATCCGTGCCAGAAAGCTTCCTGGACAGGCAGAACCGACTGGAAACATCGCTGCCCTGTCTCACAGCGGGGCTGCCCAGCCGGGTCTTGCCATGGAAGGTGGAGAAGGCACCGCTGCCACCTCTCCCGTGTCCTGATTCCACCTTTCAGGGCTTCCTTTCTCTTTGGGGATGGGGGTAGGGCAGTAGTTCCAGCCTGAGACATTTGGGGCTGGGTGTGGACTACGCCAAATCCAGGAGACGTTTGGATTTGGACATATTTTCACGTAAAAAGTTGAATGTTTAGGCAAAAGAACTTGAGAAATAATTTAATCGTGTGGTTTTCAGCTCTTGGGGAGATTTGAAAAAGACACCATAGCCAAGTCTCACCCCAGACCTGCTGAATCAGGGTGAGTCTCCCAGGTGGGTGTTTTGAAAATGCTTCTCAGTGGCTTTTGTTTTTTGTCAATCAAAATTTTAATGGCAGGATAATTGCAGATTCATGTGCAGTTGTAAGAAATAATGTGGAGCTCTTATGTCCCTTTTAACCTGGTGGTCATTATGATAACATCCTGCACAACTACAAGACAGCATCACAGCTAGGGTACTGACACCGACACAGTTAAGATGCAGAGCAATTTCAAGCGCACAAGGACCCCTTGGACTCAAGTTACCCCAATTCCCTCCTGTCCCCCATTCCCTCTTTAGCCTCCAGCAACCAGGGAACTTCTAATTCTAGTTTTGTCATTAGAAGACTATTCTATAAATAAAAACATACAATATTATAAATAGTGTGCAGTGCTTGGGACTGGAGCCAGGGTGGGCCTCTTGCGTGCTAGGCAAGTGCTGTCTTCCTGTGTTACATCCCTAGTCCCGAAGCGTGCAGTATTTGAACTTTTGAGATTGACTTGTTTCATTGACCGTACAAGGAATTCCCTGGAGGTTAAGTCAGGCTACTGTGTGTTTCAATACTTTGTTCCTTGTAGTTGCTGAGTTGTATTCCATTATATGGATGTACCACAAGTTTTAAAACCATTTTCCTATGGATGAACATCTGCAGTTTCCAACTTGTGTCTGTTACAAATAAAACTGTTATAATTATCTTTTACAATCTTTTTTTGTGCAAACATACATTTTCACTTCTGTGGGATAAATGCTCAGAAATGCAGTTACCGTAGGTCATAGGATAGTCCTACGTTTAGTTCTTTTTTGAGACAGGGTTTCACTCTATTTCACAGGCTGGCCTTAAGCTTACTATGTAGCCCAGGTTGGCTTTGAACTTGTGGCAGTCCCCCTGCCTCATCTTCCCAAAGTGCTGGACTATGTTTAATTCTTAACAAAACTGCACCATTTTACCTTCCCGTCAGCAATGTGTGAATGATTCTATTTCTCTGTATCCTTGATAGTATTTCTTGTCACTATTTTTGATGTTACCATTCTGATAGGTGCACAGTAACATTTCATGATGGTCTAAGTGGTAATAGACGCTTTTTCAGATGTGATTTACATTTGTGTGTCCTGGGTGAAACCCCAGGCAGTGTTAGTGGGTGGTGCTGGTCATACCTCAGGCTGGGTCACCCCAGTAGACTCAGCTCCCATCCCACATAGAGGGCCGGGCTTTCTTCTCTGGACAGTGCCTGTGAAGGTCAGACTGATGCCTTGGGGTTGAGCCCTCTACCCATCAACACAGCTCTTTCTGTTATTGGCAATCTCTTTCATGGCTTAAGCTACGCCACGCAAATAACGGTCACATCCATCCACACCCAGGGCTGATGGCTGCTGTCTCTGGGCTTACAGGCCTCTGAAGACTGGGACCCAGACCTGCAGGTGGAAGTGGGGCTGGCTGCTGTGGAACCTGGGTGCCCGGTGCGGTGTGTGCTGCACTGTGATGGTTGGGGAAACTGCAAACTGGCCGCACTTGCTGATCCAAGAAGGCCCTGCAGCTGTGAGGGCGAAGGAGACAGAATTTAATAGAAAGAACTCTGAACTCAGTACAAAGTTGTTGATTGAGTCACTGAAAGGGTCAAAAATAGAAGGCTGAGGGATCACAGAGATGGGGGGACTAAGGGGAGGGGTGGAAATGGTTGAGGTTTACAAACTTCAAGGCTTTCCTGAGGACCCAGAACACAGACCTCTGTGGGCACTGGGGTTTGGGGGCTTGCAGAGGGGCCCTGTGAGCTCAGGCTGAAGCCTTCAAGAGAGAGGGGTGACTGAACCCGTGCTGCGCTCTGTGTCAGGGGTGATGGAGGAAAGCTCTCACCTCATTGCAGCCAGGAAGAGGGCAGCACAGGGGAAGAGACAGAGAGGACGGGGCAGGGACCAGACAGGGTCCCCAGAGTCACACCGCTGTGAGCCACCCAGCCTGCCCCAAATCGCGCTCTACTAATCTAGGCATCTCTCAAGCTGGCCAGGTTGACAGTCAAGGCTAACCACCACACAGGAGGAAAACAGGAAGGAGCTTGCAACTTGCAAATCTCCCCAAGACGTGGAGCCCAACACACAGTGGTGGGCAAGGCAGAGGCGAGGTGCCGAAGGTCAGGGTGGGGGTGAGGGCCAAGGGCTCAGCGGTGGTGACGCACTGAGTCCCTGAGCTCTGGAATGGAGAAGGCCTGGGTACAATCCTAGGTTTTCCCAGCGGTGTGTTTTTGAGCAGGTCACTTCACTTCTCTGAGGCTCAGTTGTCCAGAGATGAAACGAAGGTAACTGTGGCTTCAGTGGAGGGCTGTCCAAGGAGCTTAAATGGGAGGGCGCATGTGATGCAGTTAGCACTGTGCCTGGTACACAGTCACCAGTAAACAACTTCATAACTCACACCAGTGATGTATGAACATGTGGTTCCAGGGCATTTGGAACAGGGTCCTGTTACAATGGAAAGATCAGTGGCTAAGAAGCCAGAGATGAGCTGCAGCCTCCACTCTGGTTACTTGCTGTGTGATCTTGGGCAAATGACTTACTCTTTCTGAGCCGCAGTTTCTTCAGCTGTAAGGAGAGGTCTTAGATTACATAGCCTCCAAGCCCTATTTCTGGTAGATCAGAGATGGCAATCACGTGTGTGTGAGCAAGTCACGTGTGTAGAAAAGCTTTATTTGTACAAGGCAACTGGTTAAGGACATTTAGTGGGTGAAAAATAAGAGAGTATACTCCAAGTTCACATGGCAGGAGGGGGCCCGTCTGGAGAAAGAGCTGCAAGAGGAAGCTCAAGATGCTGCTGGAAAAAGGGAGGAAGAGAAGAAGGAGGAGAGGGAAGAAGGGAGGGAAGAGCAGAAAGAGGGAAGGAAGGAAGAAAAGGCCAGCAGTATGTCCGTCCCAAGGAGCCCCTTGGGACTCACAGCAAATTCCACACCCTCATTTGCTAGGGAAATCTCTGGTCTGGCCCAGACCGCAGCCAGGTGGGAAGAAAAATTCCTGCGTCGCATCTCAGAGCTTCCAATCTGTAGGTCTGGGTGGGACCTAGCGTTAGGTTTGGTGCGAGTGCAAGACAGAACAAGGATGAAGAAAGCCTTTATTGCTGGGCACGGGAGGGAAGTAAGAGAAGCAAGACCCCTCTGAGGGAGGAAGTCGTGAGCAAAGCATTGATTGGGCTAGGTTGGGGGTGGAGTATGGGGGGGGTGCGGTTTAGGTGACGTTACAGGCACTGACTGGGAAAGGGTAGATGCGCATGCGCAAAAGAAAACGGAAAGTAGGTGGGGGAGGGAGAAGGTGGAGGCTGGTTTGGGCGGGACATTTGTCTTTTTGGGCCCTCACGCCGTGCTAGATCATCGCCATGATGGCTTGGCAGACTTTTGTGCGGGTGGAAACCCATCACCTAGGGACCCATCCCATCAAACAGAGTGAGTTTCCCTGGAGGCTGTTATGGAGCAGTTTTGGGGAACCTCGACTCAATTTCGTAGCAGGCATGATTATCTCAGCACTGTTTGTGCCTCCCTGGCACGTTGTCACAGCCACTCTGACAGTACTAAGAGCAGGTGACATTGGTTAGCCGCTTACTACTTGCTGGAAATTGTCCTAAAGGCACATACTCCCTTCCATACCCGGCTGGTGCACGCCGTCCACATCTCCGTTGGACACCGAGGTCCCTGGGCCACCCAAGGCCCGGTATGCAGCAGGGCTGCTCACAGCAGGACTGCAGCCCAGGTGCCAGTAACAGGAGGCCTCCAGCGTGGAACCAGGGGACGGACAGGACACACACCTGGGGTGACAGTGTGCTTGTTGCTGTTCCTGTCCCTGTCCCCATCCCTGTGACTTCTGCTTTGCTGCTGGGGTCCACAGCAGCCAGCGTCTGATAGCACCTTGGGAGCCGGGGGCCCAAGCCCTTTTGGGCCAGCAGTTGTTCTACCTGTTCTCTGTCCACAGACAGTTCTGTGTCCCTAAGACTCTGTCAGGCTCCAGCTCAATGACAGAGTATCCCTCAGATCCAGGCTTGAAATATGAGAAGGTGAAACGAGCTGACTTGGGCACCGGTGTGGCTAAGACTTAGACCCGAGGGGCTTCTGGGCATTTCAGCGAGAGGGGCTGGCACTGGCTGCTGCTGGGACACGGGGGACCAGCCAGAGCCTCACTCAAATGAAGGCTCTGTGGCCTCAGGGAAGTTATGCAACTTCTGCGGTCCCCATCTCCTTATCCCTGAGAAGGGCTAAGGCCAGCAGCCCTGCCCTGAGTGCAGTGGGCGACTCATTGACCCACTTCATTCGGGTCTATTTGATTCCTGTTTAAAGCCCCTTAAGGGCTCGTTAGAGACCCACTTCTCATTATTTTCAGCCTCAGAAATGGAAACACGGAGCCGTGCTCTGCGAGTTTATTTTGCCAAGTATGTAGGAAGTGGCCAGTGGCCAGTCTGGGGGATACAGCTGAGGCACGGTGGCCAAGCGGGGAGCAGCGTTGACATGCTCTGAGGGAGAGTGGGATGCAGGGAGCTCCCAGGCTTCCCAGCATGGAGCCCAGACCTCCAGGAAGCACAGGAATTAGTAATAACAGGATGGGGTGGGACTAGTGAGGGGCTGGCGTTCTGGAGGCAGCGCCCAGCAGCTCCACTGTCAAGGGACTGGGGAAAACGGTGAGTCCCGGACGCTTAGAGGAAAGGGCGGGAAAATCGGGGTGGAGCTGGAGAGGGGCTCTGTGGGTTGCATTTGCCTGTGGCCCTGCAGGGCCTGAGGGACCAGCAGCAGGGCTGGAAGGTGGGCGTCCATGGAGGGAGCCAGGCCACATCCCTCACTTAGCTGCGTGGGAATCCAGAGCTATTTCTCACTCTCAGCTCCCGGGGTAAAACAAGTCCCGACCTGTGTCTCAGCTTTCTTTGTGTACACTTAAATAATTCTGGTCTTTAGCACTGTTTTCTCTGGACACCATTTCTCTTCCAATTATCCTTGACATCCTTTGCCCCGCCCATCCCCATTATTTAATTTAAAGCTGTTCATCTAATTAGCATCTGTCGGGAATAGCTTTGGTGTGGCTTTGCCTGGAAGGCCTGGGTCGCACTGGGTGACATCTTGGACTTCCTTCCAGTGGCCAGGCTCTGTCATGGGGTTCCCACGTTTATTTTGGCCGGAGAATGTTCCGAGGCAGAATCGGAGGCCAGGAATTTGGGATCCTCTGCTGTCCCTGGGGCCGGTTTTTGCTGGCAGCGGAGCCAAGTGCTCCATGTCGCCAGCCTTTCTCTATCCTGAATGGGGCCAGCTCTGGGTGTTTCCCAGCTTTGGGAACAGGGAGGGATCCCAGGGGTGTGGGATGCGGGCCCTTCCTCAGATCCAGAGGCTGCTCTTCGTCTACTCCTGTCTTGTCTTTTCTAGTGAGTGCCCCTTTGTGTCAATAGGAGGGCGGCAGGATTCTCCCTGTCACCCGGGTCCTGGTGGATATTCCTGCCGTGATAAGCGGCTGTGGTCTCCTCCGAGCCTTTATCCTGAACCTTTGTTTCCAAACGCACCCTAAAGGTTGAACTACGCAGCCCTGTTAGAGGAAAAGGGTCCAGAGCGCAGAGGCTTTGCTGAGCGTTCTCTGTGATTAGAGCGAACGCTTACAGAATCTGCCGGCATCATTTGCATTTTATAGACTCTGACACTGAGGCTTAGGGATGATATGATTTATCCAAAGTCATGGAGTAGCACAGCCAGGATTTGGCCCCAGGTCTAGGTGATACCTGAGCTCCTATGATATCTCCTGTAGGGTTGTGGTGAGGATGTGGGGGAGTCACAAAAATCCGCATGTTTTAGGAACCCTACAGAGAAAACCCAATGGCAGGGATGCAGGAGACTGGAAATGCAGTTCTGGATCTTGAGTCTCTGGCATGGAAGTTCTGTGTCCCACCGCGGAGCACTGTGGATGGAGGTTAACTGAGTGTGAATGGATAGCCAGAAGAAGGAAGCAGGGCAGCCGGATAGGTTGCACCCTGTGGTTGTTTCACAGCAAGCTGTTGGGTTTGCCAATCTTTGACATCATCTGCTATGTCATAGCAGGCTATTCTTTGTAAGCTAATGCAAGGGTTGGATTTAGTCCATTTCAGTTAGGCTAATGGTGTTGGTAAAAAACATTTTCTGGGAATCAGATACTTGGATATGTTCTTCTTTTTAGGATCTTGGGAAGGGGGAGCTGAGGGATTAAAAAGCCACTGGGAAAACATTGCTGCTGGTAGCTCACCCCCACTCCCATCTGTGGGCCTCTGTCCTCGGTCAGGAAGGCCAGGGGATGTGACTTGGAGACACCAGAGAGAAGCTAGGTTGAGTGAAAAGGACCACGGAGATCGAGGCACAGAGGCTCATCCAGCCCCTCTTGGTGTCCCCCTGGGGTAGGAGCTGCCCAGGCCACACAGTCTCTTCCTCTTCCTGACAAGGGGCATGTAGAGGCTCTGGAAGGGTGGAGGAGGGTGCCCAGGAGGAAGGCTACCCAAGGTTATTTCACTTGTCAGCGGATCAAGGGCCCAGTCTTCTGGGTAGAGGAATGAATGTTGGGGACTGGAGTGAAGACTTCGGCCTTTGTAAGTTCCCTGGGCCCTGGGCCTTGGGCCTTAACAATGACAATCAGACTTTGATCATAAGCCTGGCCTGGGTTTGGGGAACCAACAGCCATTCACTGTGCCCGGTGCACAACAGAGAACTGAGTTGCTGCCGCAGCTCCTATGGCACCAGTAACTCGGGGAGTGTGAGAGAGGGGGAGCAGGGGCCTGTTGGAATGGTGGCCCCGGGGCTGGGGGGCCTGCAGGCTTTGGCAAAGGCTTTTCAGAGATGAGGTCAGGAAGGGTGGCCAGATGCCACGATCCCCAAACCACCTTTCTCTTCAGAGTCTCGGCAACATAACCTTTATGCCCTCAGTGCCTAGAGCATGAAGTTACCCCCCGGCCCCCAAATCCGAGGTGCGTGGAAGCAGCTCAGTGCCAGGCACTGACCTCTTCCCCCCAGGGGACCAAAGAGCTGAGGTCACCAGAGCTGACCCCGCAGCATCCTTCGAGCCCCGTGGGGCCTAAATCTCTTTTGGCAACAGAATTAAATGTTATTTTGCCTGGCGTCCCACTTCAGAGATTCAGGGGTGTGGAACGGACATGTGATCATGGTCCCACGCAGGGTCCTCAATCTCTTCAGGCCTATGGGGCTCAAAGTTGACTGTGACTCAAAATCGCTCCAGTAGCTTTACAGAATACGGATTCTAGGACCCTGGCAGACTGGAAAAACCCGACTCTCTGTGGTGGGAACCTGGGCTCTGTAGCCAGGTAACTCTGAGGCAGGGCACAGGGTCTGCCTTTGGGGGTCCCTCCTCTGGGCCATTCAGCCCATCTGTGGCATTTGACCTGGCCTTTCTGAGTTTCCTTACCACATCTGCACCCTGCTATGGCCTCTGATTTGGGCCCATGGGTGCTGTGGTAGGAAACCTGAGCACCCCTCTCCACACTGCTGTGGCTCAGCAGTACTGCACCCCAGCAGCTCCAGCCCCAGGGAAGTGGGCCCCCTAGACCTTCCCCAACTCTCGTCCAAGCAGGAGCCTTTTGGCATTGACATGTCCTTTGTCCCAGTGGAGAGAGACCAGGATACGGATAAGTGCAATTGTAAAAAGCCATTTCTCTGAGATCAGGACCCTACAAGACAGTTCGACGTCATTTAAATTATTCTAATGAGTTGAGTTCCACTTCAAAGGGAGCTAATTTAATAAGAGGAAGAGCTGGGGCTCTGAGGGATTCTAATTAAATTTCTTTCCACACCCGCCTTCCTTTTTTTTTGAAGAGCAGCCAGGCCCACTAGATCATGTTGGGTTTGGGTCCAGCTTGAAGAAAAGCTGGAAGCCAGGCCTAGCCAGGGAAGGGCATCCATCAGGCTGAGCCTGACAGCCCGGATCCCACTCCCAGCGGGAGAGGAGCTGGGCCACCTCTAAAGTCAACAAGAGGCTTGGGGTGGCAGAGCTTCCTGTGCCCGCTTGTTGGGATGGGTGGAGTGGGTGAGAAAAAAAAGGTGGTTTGGAGCCAAACTGCCTGCCTTTGAGTCCTAGCTGCCTCTTCATGGCACTGTGGTCCCGAGAAGGTGGCATTACCTTTCTGGGCCCAGTCTCCTCACCTGTGAAATGAGCAAATGATAGAACCCACAACTGGGAACATTATAAGTGCTAGGGTGCCGGCAGTGGCTAGAACAGTACCCTGCAATAACTATTATTGTTATTCTCTGATCATAAGATGGCAATGGTCTTCCACGGTCAGGGCACACAAACCTGTTGGATTCAGAAGTCAGTTCACAGGACTCACCAAGGAAAGGGGCCATATTTCCTACAGTGACAAGATCAGAGAGACCTCAGTTCAGATCCTGCCTTTGTCACTTGCTAGCTCTGGGACCTTGAACAAACTGCTTTACCTCTCTGAGCTTTAGTTGCAGAATCTATACAAGAATAGTATAACACCAGAGGTGAGGCGGTTGTGGGAGCGGTTGGGGAAATGGGGAGGCTGATGTGTTTAGTGTCATCACCGACACAGGAGTCACAGGCAAGCTGGTGCCACAGAGTGACAAAGCTGGGTAAGCCACAGCTCCCTTGGCTCTTACTTCTCCCGTGAATTCTCTTGAAAATGCCACGTCACAGCGCCCTTGAAGGCAAGAGGACAATATCCCGGGAAGATGTGACTTTCAGCGGCTCCAAGTTAAAGGGAATGTGGAAAGGCAGGCTCAAAGTGAGGGTGATTTAGGGAGACTTTAACCAATTTCTGTTCTTTATTTTTCCATTTTATGCACGCACGAGTGACGGATGATTAAATCTAAAAAAAATAAACTCTTTCTTGAAACATGAAATCATGAGTCTAAATGATCAGGAAGCATCAAGTCACAGTGTGTCCCGTGGCAATGTCCCGTGGCGTTGTCCCTTCTTGGTGGCGTAGCAGTTCGTGGTGAGTTTGATGATTGACGTTGCCTTCGATTTGATGGCCTTGATCTGTTTTCCATCTCCAGAGCCTGGCCCTGTGCTTGACCCTTCACATAGCATTTCACTTATTCTTTCCTCCCAAAGTCCACACAGAAGGGATCAGCCTCACTCTTCAGATGCACCAGGGCTCACAGCAGGAGCCTGAGTAGCAAAGGTAACAGGGCCAAAACTCGATCCTGGTTTGAATGCATTTCCTCTCACTCCATCCTGTGGTGGAGGTGAGCAGGATGGGCACCCTTGGGAAGCTGCCCATGTGCTCCATGCAGCAGTATCTCTCCCTCTGTGTAAGATCTCTTGGATTTAGAGTCAAAGCCAAGACCACTAAGACTCCAGAGTCTGGAGTCATCATATATCGGATGACATCTTGGGTGCCTGGGAAGCAGGTGGGCCACCGTGCTGAGATGGGGACCAGGAGATAAGAGTTCTCTCCCCTTGATGTAATTACCTGGCTGTGTGACCTTGCCTAAGTCAATTCTCTGAGCCTCGGCTCACCTGTAAAGCAATCAAATCACAAGGGGAGCTTGGCTGGGTCCCTTCCAATTGTAACCAATCTGTATTTTATGCAGGGCTGGGGGGCTGGGAGAACTTGACAGTGGCTAAAGTGCATGCAGAATCAGACAAGGAGCTACAGAAGCCTTTGAGGGACATAGAAGATCAACTGGCCTTCAAACTTGGGGTCAGCGGAGGATAGATGGAGAGCAGAGACTCACGCTTCTAACAGTGCTGGTGCCCTGGGTCCAGAGATGGCTAAGGCTCTGCGCCTGTGCCGGGTGGACGTGGCACCTGGCATTGTCGATATGAGAGCAGTCATGCTGTGGGCAGCCTGAGCCCTGGGAAGACTCAGGTAGCTGCCTTTGAACTACACGGTGAAGCTGGTCACAGGCAGGACTGGAAGCAGGTGGAGCGGATGGGAACCCGAGGGCCTCCACCTGCCCTTGTTGGCTGGCTGGCTTCCGTCACTACACAAATGCGCAGTGGAGTCCTGGGGAAGAGGGACCTGCTTACTTCCCTTGAGGCCCTCTCTAGGCTGAGCAGAGCAGGAAGAAGGTCTTGGCTGCTTCAGGTGGCCTGAGACAGTTACAGCCGGTGACACACATGGCCATCAGATCAGAGGCTCCTAGTGTGCCAGACTGTGCTGGGTGCAAACATTCTTTCTCTCTCCCCACCATAGCGATGGGGGTGATGGCTCTGGGGACCTGAGGGCTTGTGCGAGGAGGGCACAGTGTCAGGCTGTGACTGGTGTCATCACGTTTGATGCAGATATGGCACATGTGACAGGTAGACAGGCAAAGACTGGGGCTTGTCCCCTTATAGGACATGGGTTCGATTCTTGACTTTGTTTCTTTCCTGTAACTTTAGGAAGTCATCTGAACTAGTTAAGCCTCAGTTTCTCCATCTGTAAGGTGATGGCCATGATGTGCTAGGACACAGGGTGAACCTATGGCACACGTGCCGCAGCGGGCAGTTTATGTCACTGAAAACTTTAAAAGGTCCGCCATTACTGCTCTAGGGGGTTAAAAGATTGAACAATGCATGGACATGCTTGGCTCCATCTGGCACTTAGCAAATGCCCCGTCAACACTGCCAATTGTTTTAAAAATGTCTTCTGTGATCCATGGAGCCAGGCCTATCTCCAACACAACAGAGTCCCGAGAGAACTGGGCCATACCCACACAGTGAGTAGGTGGCCACCAGGACTCAAAGCTAGAACTGTCTGACACCCTGGTCTGTTCTTTTTATTCAGTGTGCTGGTGCCTTTCCAGTGGCCAGAGCTGCTGTCCCCTCTTAGGACGGGTCCTAAGAGTAGGGCTGGGGGATCTTCTAAGGCAACACTGCCAGAGATCCCAGCAACAGAATGGGAGACTGTGTAGTAGCGTTCAGGGTGTGGGATCTGGAATGAGCCTGCCAGCCTGACATTCCCTGGCTGTGTCGCTTTGGGTAAGTGACTTGACCTCTCTGGGCCTCTGTTTCCTTTTTAATAAAACAATAATGATCACAATGAGTATTAAATGAATTAAGAAAAGTAAAGTGTTTAGTGTCAGGCCTCAAAATTTAAGCACACGGGTCATTTTCTTGTTGCGGTCACAATTATCACTCTGGGGAGACCGTGCACTGTGATCTCAGAACAGCCTCAAAGCCAGAGCACAGCTCAGCAGGGCCTTCAGGAGGTGAAAACTCTCTGTCACCCAGCTGTGGTCCTCCGTTTCCTTGGGGGCAGGGCCAGCGTCCCATTGGGGTTTCATAGGTAGGGAAGGCTGGTTGTGGTGTCCACATGTTGGGCTGGAAGGTGCTGCATGCAAGGAGCAAGGATTCCTTTCCAAAGCTTTCGTCTTCAGAAGTCTCCGCTCTCCCTCAGACCTAACCGCAAGCAAAGGATGCTGGGCCTCAGCCTCAGGCTTCTGCAGTGACTTGATTCTCCAGGAAGCAAGAGGCAGTGAATTTCCCAGCGGGGACAGAACACGCAGTGGCTGCAGCAGGCTTGCCAGTGAGAAGCATTTTGAGACTCTCTGCCTGCTTCCTTCGAGACTGGAACGTCAGGACAGCCCGTTTCCCATCCCTTGTTGCCCAAAACAGAAAGAAAATGTAGATAATCCAGGGTAGCAAAGAGAAAAAAACTAAAAGCCATCCCTAAATGTACAATCTGGGGGTGATGTCTTCTGCTAATTTTTTTCCCTGCCTTTTCTCTATGAGTAGATCATTATACACATAGACTGAAAAAAAAACTTTAAAATTTCAGCTTTGTTTGTGTGACTTGCTTAGAATAGTGCCAAAGATACATATCAACTATAAAGGTGCATGCGTGTAGTTCCAGCCCCTCAGGAGGCTGAAGCAGGAGGATTGCTTGAACCCTCGAGTTTGAAGTCAGCCTCAAACAGCGAAATTCTGCCTCAAACAAGCAAGCAAGAAAGAAAATCAAAAGAAAAAAATAGTACTGAGTACACAGCACTTTTACTACTGCTGTCTGTTGTTATTTTCATGTTACAGCCTTGTTTTCTTTCTCACAGGATTTCTGTCCCATGACCATCAAAATGTTGATTTTGTTAGCATATCACAGGTGCTTGGACCCATGGATGGATAAACATCCTCTATCTCATTAGATTCTCATCTGTAATATTCAGTGGCAACATAATAACGCACTGCTGATTTTCTTTCTATCTTCGTGGCTGGTGCTTGTTTTAACAAGCTGCTCCTGCCTCCTGAGCGCCTCATCATCCTGCCCCTCCCAGACCTCGTCTCTCTGACACGAGGGTCTTAGGTTCCCCAGAGCCTTGGAGCCACAGGATCACTTCGGAGAAGCCAGAAGCCTGCCCATGGCTGCCAGCACCCTCCTTGGCTTGAGAAAGCACTGACCATCGACTTAAACCGTCTAGGCAGCGTGCAGACGAGTAAAACATGAACTCCTGCATTTTTGATGAAGTTGACATTACACAAATGCTCATGGCTTACTTGGTCAGACCTGGCAGCGGGGGCCTGAATCAATAATGAAACCGTCGGAGGAATAAAACATTAAACAGGCATTCTGCAAGGCAAGCAGCTGGGGAGGGAGGGTTGGTAGGGGAGGTGGCCAAATCAGGTGGTCCAGGGTGGCCCAAGGCCAATGATCCCTTTTGCCTGGCTGCCAGGCAGGGAGCTGCTGGGCTGGGTGTGCCGATTGTCCTCAAGTCCTACAAGTCAGGGAGGTTGTGTGACTTCTTGGGAAATCCTGTGCCTGGGCTAGAAGCCCAGAAACATGGAAGTAGTATTGACCTTGTGGCCTTGGGCAGGTAATTTTTTGCCCACTTACCTCAATTGGGAAAACAGATCCATGAACAAGGCCAGCCAAGGCCCTCCCTAGTTGAGCAATCCAGCATGAACTTGGGGGTATGTGTCGTCTGGACATACAGTGTGTTAAAAAAACAAAGGAGCAGGGCCATTGGCTCTAGTTCTTTCTTTACGCTGGAGAGAGCAATCTCCTTCTCCCTGCTCTGAGATGCTAGGCCTCAGATTATGGAGAAAAGCCTTCATCAGGCCTTTGCTCCAGATTTGAAGATCACGCTGTGCGGGGAAGGAGGCTCCACGGTCCAAGTCTCTCCCTTTACCCAGGTCACAGTTTGGGTGCCACATGGCCCTCAAGTTTGGAATGGGGGAAGCTTTCTCCTCCCAAAAGGGCAAGAGGCTGGGCCAGGGAGCAAAGAGAATCCAAGGGGGCGCTGTCTGTGGACCCAGCTGCCAGGGCAGGGCCTCTGCATTTACTCCGGTACGTTCTGCCTTTGCCGCTCCTTCGGCTTCTGGAGAGGCTCTGGGCAGGCCTGGGAGCCCGCTGGGAATGCAGCATCTCAGCGCATGCACCCTGTGGAGGAGAACCGGCAGCTGAGCCTGGAAGCTGCGCCGAGGGCTGTGCTGGTGTTCAGAGTGGCTGGGTGGTTTCATTCCACCCAGCTCCAAGGCATCAGCTGCCCTTCCAGCTCGCAGTTCACCTCATGGCAGGGGACATTTTGGAGAAGTCTTCTGTTCTGAGGTGGTTTATTCGTGTTTGCTTTGGAGCCAGGCTGGTACATCTGTCAAAGGACGTGTAGAATTTCCATGTTGGTTATGGCATTTCCGTGGCCCCCACTCTACCCTTTCTGATAGGAGCATAAAAAGTGCAAATCCAGCAACACTCACTCGGGGCCTGCTGAAGGCTGGACCTGGGGATCCAGGCCTGGGCATGATGCAGCCCCAGGAGGCCCATGGGGACCCAGGCCCCAGCAGGGTGATCCCCACAAAGGCCTCCCTCTGCAGAGCCAGACCCCTTAGACTTGGGCTTACCTGCTCACTTTATTGCCAGTGGCGTTAAGCAGAGCTGATCGCCTGGAGTTTTTATTCAAAATATGTTTGCCGAGAAGCCCCATCAAGTGTCTGATTCAGTACAGTTAGAAAAACACCCATGGTGATTCTGATTCTCCATTCTGACCCACTGAGCATTGCTGCTGCGCACTGTAATCCAGTGACTTCTCGTCCTTCTGGAGCTGACATGACCTCAGCAGCAGTGCTCAAAGGATCAGATTTGCTATGGTTTAAGACCTAACACGGCCCCAAAGCCTCCTATGTTCGGAAGATGATTACATTATAGGGTGCTGTCTACCCCCACCCTGGTCTTAAGCCTGCTACCCCTGTGCTGGGGTCGTTTGGGAGTGAACAGGATTTTGCTTACATATCCTGACCTTCAGGATAGACCCAGGGTCCCGGGACCCGATTCTAGTTCAGTCTCTTATTTGTAAGTATTGATATCTCATAGATTCCTCAGAGGTCTTCCGAAGAGAAATTTTACTTGTTATTCTTAAGTAGAAAAATATGACGTTCTCTTGCAATGGTCACATGGACTCATTGCATAGTTTCATAAATGCAAGATAATTTTTTTTTTTTTTTTTGTGGTACTGGGGATCGAACTCAGGACCCTGCGCTTGCTAGGCAAGCACTTATTCCACTGAGCTATATCCCCAGCCCCCTATAAATGCAAGATAAATTATGGGATTTCATTGATTTTTATTTTCCCTTTCCCTTGAAAAACTTTGCTATTTTGTCCTCCTAGAAATTAATTCATCACTGCCCATCAACGATAACCCTAAAGGCCTAAGGAGAAAATGAAACAGTAATGGACTCACCTAGAAGAGAGAGGTAATAATGTCACACACCCTCACTGCTGTTTCACCCTACGTTCTGATTGTGTTGTGATGCGCAAAATAATGGACTCTCAAAGAGATGTCCACGGCCTCATCCCGAGAACCTGTGCTTATGTTCCCTTATGTAGCCAAAGAGACCTTGGAGATGTGATTAAGTTGAGGACTTTGAGATGGGACATTATTGTAGATGATCCAGGTAACCAGATCATCGAATATTCTAGATATCTGTCATCACAAAGGCCCTTAAAAATCCCCGTGAGGAGGCGTGACTATGAAAGCTGAGACCAGAGAAACAGAAAGCCTTGCCTGACCATAGCTGGCTGGGAAGACAAAGACATGGGACCATGAGCCAAGCAATGTGAGGGGCCTCTTCGAGCAAGAGGACACACTGAAGTGATTGTCCCGTAGAGTGGTGCTCCTTAACCTGTTTGGCACCAGTTTTATGGAAGATAATTTTTTCCACATATGGCCAGAGCAGGAAGGGAGTTGGGAGGTAATAGTTTGGGGATTGTCTTGGTTACTTTACTCTCATTGCTGAGACAAAATACCCAACACCCAAAATGAAGAAAGGAAAGGTTTATTTAGCTTACAGTTTGTGGAGGTTTCAGTCCATACTTGGTTGGCTCAGAGGCAGAGTGGCACATGGCAGAGGGCAAACTTCATGGTAGCAGATCACAGCAAAAACAGCCAGAGCAAAAGGAAGGAATGGCTGCAAGCAGCCTCTTTCCTTCCCTTACATTGTAAACAGCCTACCCCCACCCAGGGGGCGTGTAGCTCTCACACAGTCTCCATGCCCTCCTCTTCCATAGGCTCAGGATGTATACAAAGTAAGCACCCTGGCTTCCAGCTGAATCACTCAGCCAAACCTCTAGACTCCCCAAGTTGACACAATGTATCAACCATAACAGGGATGCTTCAAAAGACTGTGCAGCCTATATCCCTCACATATGCAGTTCATTGTAGGATTTGAGCTCCTATGAGAATCTAATGCCCCTGTTGATCTGACAGGAGGCAGAGATCAGCCGTAATGTGAGGGATGGGAAACAACTGTAAGTACAGATGAAGCTTCATTTTCTCACCTGTTACTCACCTCTTGCTGCGGGGCTTGGTTCTAGCCCAGGTGTTGGGGCCCCTTACCCTAGAGCCTCCAGAAGAAGCACCATTCGGCCGACAGCTTGATTTTGGCCCGCTGAGACCTCTAGAACAATAAGATACTATACTTGTGTGTTTAAAGTCACCAAGTGTGTGGTGATGTTTTTTATAGTGCCAGTAGGAAACAGATCCAGTTGCCTAAAATAGCGCATTGTCAGAAGTTACAAAAAGGCATACTGGGGACATTATAGTCTGATTTTTGCTTTTGACAAACAAGAGAGGAATTAGATTTTTTCCCTTTTCCCTCCACAGTAAAAAGAAAATAAAATTGACAAAGGAAGATGTTTTATAATTATCAGATGATTCAAGAAATGAAGGCAGGCAGACAACATCACTCTAGACTTAAGTTAATGAGGGTGCTGAAAGTGATCCCAGAAGTGAAATCTCAGACTATGAGTCTTCAGATGACAGTATCCTAGATGAATTTTCTCAAACTCAAGAATCAATGAGTAAGCAATGCATTTTTTAAAGAGCAAAAGGAAATGTGGTGACCTTGTCTAATTAGCCATTCATCAGGAAGGACTTCCTCACGCAATGTTTTGAGATGAGAACCTAGGTATCCTGTTGTACTAAAGGATGTACAACAGTATCCTTTCATCTTCTAGGAGGCTTGTGCACCAAAATTTCCTTAATTTAGTGTGTAACTGACGTGTGCAAAAACAGGTGTCAAGTATAGGTGACTGGAAGGAAATAGATGAAAAAAATTACTGGATTTTTTCATTATTGTTTATGCATCTAAAACCACAATTGTTTTTGCAAATACAGAGTAGAGATGACAGTCCACCCCTGTCTTTTATGTAACTCTGAGCTATGGAAGCTTTCAAAACAACGTCTTAAAGTATCACATTTTAAATTTGCAAGTGCAAGAAGGAAATCAGAAATGATGAGAAGCTGGATTCCAGAAGAGATGTAGTCTGAACCTGAAACTAGTATTTACAATATACATGTGTTCGTGCCTCAGGCATGACAGTGGATGAGAATTTAGTTGTTCAGAGAATGTTGCCCATGTCAAGTGTATACACCTTGAAAACCAGGAAAATATGCAGCAAAAACGTAGGTGTGCTATCTGATATTCTTACTAGAATATGGAATACAGTTCATCTTCACTCTATTTTTATTTTTGTAAATTTTTCAAGGAAAAGACAACATATTTTAAACTGGCTTATTGGTCCTAGATGTTGTATGATAATGACTGTTTTCCTTCATATATATATTTGTTTGTTTTGTCTTTGAGACAGGGTCTCACTATGTAGCCCAGGCTGGCCTTGAACTCATGGTGATCCTCCTGCCTCAGTCTCCTGAGTGCTGGAATTACAGGCCTGTGCCAAAGTGCCTGGCTCCTTCACTTCCTGATGACTAAAACACTTCTTCCCTCTTTCTCCTTTTTGTTGATGTTGCTAGACCCTGGAGCTTCACGGGCTGTGTTTCCATGGGGCGTGCACTGAAGAACCGGCTCCCGGGCAGCTCCAGACTCCACAGCAGGCTGCTGTGCTCAGGTTCACTTTGAGCTCTCTTCAGCTAATACAGACCCAGGCTTTTAGGTGATAGAGAAAGCTCAGGATAGAGGCAAACGAGCCCTCCCCTCTGTCTTTCTTTCATTTATTTGATCGTTCAGAAAAGATTTGTGTAGCTCTCCCCACTACGTGATGCAGGGTAGTGGTTCTTCCAGTGTGGCCTGTGACCTCTATGGGGTGGGCCTCTGAGACCCTTGCAGAAGATGTGTGACACTGAAGATCTTTTCACAGGGCTAGTGTAGCGGTGTGAGCTTGTAATCTCAACAGTCTGGGAGGCTGAGGCAGGAGGTTTTCAAGTTTGACCCCTGCTTGAGCAACCTAGAGACTTAGAGAGATCCTGTCTAAAATTGAGAGAGAGAGAGAGAGGGAGAGAGGGAGAGAGAGAGAGAGAGAGAGAGGGAGAGAGAGGGAGAGAGAGAGCTGGGAATGTAGCTCAGTGTGAAGGCGTGAAGGCCCCGGGTTCAATCCTCAATACCAGAAAATAACAATAACAACACTAAGATGTGATTTGCCCTTTTCATTGTGGTGATGTTTGCATTTCCACTGTGGAAGCAACAGTGGGTGAAACTTCTGGTGCCTGAGCATGAGTCAAGGCCTTGCTCCTAAAGGCGCCAGGGTCATCTAGTAAATCATGGCGGTAAGCCTTCACTTTGAGTATCATCTCTTTTGCCTCCTGGGAGGAAGTGAGTGGTGCACGTAGCCCCACGCTGCATCCTGACGGCTCCTGGCAGCCGGAGGCAGCTGTGTGAGCAGCGCACTCACCAAGCTCCTTTTTCATGAATTGCCTGTTTAGTATTTGAAAGGATGCTTGATGAACTATGGGTTATTCTGACTTAGGTGTCTGGGTGATATTTTCCAGAAAATAAACCAAGTGAGGTTGTTGAAATAACGAATCATATTTATTGTGAATGATAAAGTTTGAGCTTCGAGAGAGATGCGAATCAGACTTTTGGAAAACTTCTATCTGTCCCTGTGAGCTTGACAGCTTCCCAATACGTGAAGTCTTTGCTGATAAGATCTGTGGTGGTCTGAATAAATGTGGTTTCGGGTATTATGGAAGGAGTTGTATCGCCATTTGGAAGATCTGCATAATTCAGTGAATCACTATGCTTGAAATGACTCATTTCAGCAGGCTGCCAGAAAAAGTGCCGCAAACCAGGAGCTGAAACAATAGACATGTATTCTCTCACGGTGCTGGAGGCTAGAAGTCCAGGATGAGGGTGCTGGCGGGATTCGGTCCTCCCGAGGGATGTGAGGGAGGGTTTGTCCTCTGGCTCGGCCCTCGCTGCTACAGGTTTGCTGCCAAGCTTGGCATTTCTTGGCTCGTAGACGCACAGTCTGGTCTCTGTCCTCCTCTTTACACGGTGTTCTCCCTGTGTGTTTCTATGTCCACATTTTCCCTTCTTATAAGGACACCAGTCATTTTGGGTGAAGAGCCTACTTTTCTTTGGGATAATGTCATCTGAACCACACTGATTACATCTGTGGTGGTCCTGTTTCCAAATAAGCTCACTTTCTGAAGTATTTAGGGGCTAGGATTTCAACATATGGATTGTGGAGAGGACAAGCTCCAATCTATAATCTATGGCATTACCAAGTCACACATGGCCAAAGGACCCTCTCAAAGTGTAAGAAGGACCAATGGATTTTAATATAAGTGAATATGAAAAGTTCATGGGGATGGTTTCACACTGTAAGTGACCTTTAGGAAACCACCATCGTTGCATTGGGTACAGTAACAAAGAAGAAACACAATTACCCGAATGGGCTGTTAAGTTCTTTTTTTTTTTTTTTTTTTGGTACCAGGAATCAAACTCAGGACTTTGTGCTTGCCAGGCAGGTGCTATGCTGCTGTGCTATCTCCCCGGCCCTGAATGGGCTATTAAAACATTCTCCCTTTTTACAACTACATATTGTAAAGGCCAGATTTTCCTCACACACTTCAACCAATACAGCATGTTGAAAGACTTGAGTGCAGAGCAGGTGTGGAAACCTACCTGTCCTCTACAAAGCTGGGCAGTAAAGAAATTTGCCAAATAAAGCAACACACTCTCCTTACCAATGTTTTTGTTTCTCAAGAAATGTTATGTTAATATATAATGGATTTATTGTCATTACTTTAAATAAATTAATATTTTTTATTTTTTATTTTAAGAATGAAAACATAGTAACAAACACACGCGCATTTAGAAAACAACACAAGAACAATACAAGCAATACTGAGTTTTAGACAAAGTGATAGGAAATTAACCATGGTTGTTGTGTTACAAGATTAATATTTTAAACGTTTCTCAGTTTTAATTTCTTTTTTTTTTTTAATGAAAAACTTTAGCGTTAGATTCCCATTGCGACAAATGATAACCACATCCTGCTCTTGAGCCGAGCGTGGTGGCACATGCCTAGGATCCCAGCTACTCAGGAGGCTAAAACCGGGAGGATCACAAGTTCAGGCCTGGCCTGGGCAACTCAACAAGGCCCTGCCTCAGAATAAAAATAAGGGCTGGGGATGCAGCTTAGAGGTAGCTCAGGCACTAGGCTCAGTCTCCAGTTCTGGGGGGAGCGTCTTTTGCCTGCGGCATCCAACTCCTACCCGTCCTGTGTTGTCTTGTTCTTGCCATGTTTCCGTGTGCACTGCAGTTATGCTTCCTTCACTTCTTCCCATCCGTGAACAGCTTCCTTTCGCTCTCTCAGTTGTATAAAGTTTACTCCTAGCAGGGCATGGTGCCGCTTGCTTGTAATCCCAGCACTTTACGAGGACTGAGGCAGGAAGATCGCAAGTTCAAGCCCAGCCTGGGTAACAGGGAGGCCTGTCTCAAGATAAAAAAAAAAAAAATAAAAAGGCTGGAGATATAACTCAGTGCGAAAGCCCTGGGTTCATAATTCAGTAAAAAAACAGAACAAAACAAAGCAAAACCTCCTATACAAGCTTTAGTGGCGATCAGTAAATTTGTAAAAATCTATCCTCTAACTTTAACAATATCTGGGTAATAATATCCCCTACACCTCATCCCCAGATGAGCTGTTGGTGTCCACCCTTCTGAGTAGAGATGTGATGTTTTACTCATTGACTCTTTGGATTGTGTTGGCGGCAGGAAAGCATATTGTGGTACTTGTTGCAGCTACCCCAGGTTGCTAAAATATATGCCCTAGTAATTCTTTTAAGGAGGGTACGCGAGAAATAAATTTTCTATATTCTTCAATATCAAAAAATGTCTTTGTTTTTCCTTCAAAATCAGGTGTTCAATTTGGCTGGATGTCCAAGTTTCAGGCTGCAAGCCAGTCTCCCGCAGGGCTCTTATGATCCCGCCCCATTGACTTCTAGCACCCATCGTGCTCAGTGAGAAGTCTGTCATCAGCCGGATTCTTGTTCCTCTGTAGGTGATTTCTTTTCTCTCTTGGGAAGCCTTCAGGATTTGGTGTTTCTCACTGGGACTCCAGAATGTTACCAAGATGTGTCTAGGAGTGTGTCTTCTCTGAACGACCATGCTGGGGATTCAATTGTTAGCCTACGTCTAAGTCTGAGATACCCGGGTCAGAGACCCTTACTACGCTGGGTTAAGTGTGCACTCCTGAACCCATTGGCTGAGGCCGAGGTTAGAGTGGGGTGGGGTTACGCAGTTCAGATGAAGCAGAAAACTTCCTCCTTTCTGCTCCATGTGAATAGTCCTGGAAGGGGTCCAAGACTATCTATGAGAGAGAGTACATCAACCTGTGTGCTCTGTTGGGGGTGCCAGATGTGTGGGAAAATAGCCTACTGTCTTTCTTGGTGGAAAGTGAGGAGACAGAGGAAGGATGTAGGACGCCACTATGGGTCCTTCATTTAGGGCCGGGGAAGTCAGAAGACAACTGGAGTTTGGGCCCAAGAACATCTGACTTCAGGTAAAGGTGTCCATATATCTACACTGAAGTTATTTCCCACACCCTTGGGTACTTATTAGGAAAGACATACTTGGCAGCCGGGAGGAACTTCAAACTGGCCTCCTGAGCTATAGGTAAGAACCATTACGGGTGCAAGGTGCCAAGCGGAAGCCCCATTTGCCAAGATGGTAAATCAGAAGCAATTGTATATTTCAGGAGGGATTGCAAAGATCAGTACCACCAAAAATGACTTGAGGGACATCCAGGTGGTATTCGTCACTGTGTCCCCACCCAGGGCACCTATGTGGCCTGGATGGATATGGACATGCCATGACCTTACAAAGGGGAGCCTATAACCCACTGCTCTGTCAGATGTGCTACGTCCACTGGAGCAGTTTAACAAAGCCTCTGGAGCTTGGTATGTGACTGTTAACCTGGTAAATGTATTTTTTCTGGTTCCATTAGAAGGAAAGGTTAAAGCTATCTGCCTCTGCATAGCAGGTATAGCAATACATATTTACTATCTTGTACCAGGGCCATATAAAGCCTCCCATGCTTTCTGATATACTATAATCCAGAGGGATCTTGATGGTCTAGACACTCTGCAGAGCATCTCGTTGGTCCATGATACTAATGATATCATACCAATGGTCCTAGTAAATAGGAAATACCGAGCACCCTAAATACCGTAGTGTCTCAGTTCATGAACACATATATACATTTTTTTTTTTTTGCAAACAGAAGCATTTGGCAAAATTTTATTCTTGTTTGCAAACTCTGCCTTGGGTGACAAACACAGCCTTGGCCATCTTTCCTGCACAAATGCAAACATGGCCATCTTTCCCAAAATTGTAGAACAAACCAAGTTTGTGAAGTGAGGTGCCACTGTATCCTAGGTAGGCATATATCACAGAGTAAGAGATCAGCCCTACAGAGGGCCCTGCCACACTGGTGAGGTTTGTGGGGATACTGTATGGTGGGAATACCAGTACATTGCCTTTAAAATAGAGGACCAGTTACTGGATCTTACACATCTTAGCACTAAGAAATAAAGGTAATGCCTAATGGACCCCTTTGGATTTTGGAGGCAGCATTTAGCCCACTGGCCAGTATTGCGCTGACTGACTTATCAGATAAAAGTGGTAGAGAGCAAGAGAAGGCTTCGCCATGGGTCCAGGCTGAGGGGAAGCAGGCCTGCGTATCCATGAGGCACAGTGCAGAAGTCCCAGAGTAATTTTAGAGGCCCACAAAAGATTTTTAATTTATTTTAAAATCAAAAGAAAAACCAAACAAGAAAATAATGAACCCATTAACAAACAGTCAGAAAATGTAATTTTTAATATTTGTTAATGAAAGAAGGAGACCAAGAAGGAGACCACAAAGGCAAGAATGCTTAATGCCCATTAAAATCATAATGTAAGTAATACGTACATGTAACAGGGCAGAACCCCAAGGGACTGTCCCTTCCAAACTGACACGTCTAGCTCAGCTCACAAGTGTGGCCTCAGGGGGTGTCTTTAGGTCCTCCTGAGGGAAGAACTGGGGCTGGTCTACCACTAGGTTGACGCAATTCACAATCACTCCTTTGGGTCCATGGGGAATTTGTTCTGGGACCCTAGCAGGTATGAAAATCTCAGGATGTTCAAAGTCCCACATATGTATATATATATGTAGTATTTGCATAAAACCTACATAACTTTCTTGCATACTTTAAATCATTGCTGGATTACTTATAATGCCTACCACAATGCAAATGCCATGTAAATAGCTGTTCTATATTGTTTAGGAATCATGACAAGAATGGTCACATGCTGTGCAGCACAGAGTTTTTTGGTGATGAGCAATGTGTTTGATCTGTGATTAGTTCAATCCGTGGGTGCAGAACCACGAAGGCCAGTTGTTCGGTACCACCCAAACATGAGCCGCTGCTGCCCACTCCAGGGTGGCCCTAAAAGACGACAATGCAGGGAAATCCTTCTCAATAGGCAGAAGTGCGATATGCTCCTCGGCTTGCATTGCACAGAGAGGTGTGGGGATACGTGCGCTCCGAGGCAGGGTGAGTGGTTTGGCTCTGTTTTCTGGAAACTGGAACTAAGACACAGGGCTTCCTTTTTTTTTTTTTTGGAAATTCTTACCCAGTGCCATCAGAGGGATATTTTTGATATTCCCCATTTTATAGGTAGGGAAACTGAGGTCCAGGCGGGCTTAGCAACTTGCCTCAGGTCTCACCGCTAATAACTGACAGGACAGCTTTGGACTCGTTTTCACAGCAGGGTAGGATGAAAAGTGCCACACTGGAAGTGGATCTCTGGGTTTAAATCCCAGCAATGACACTGATGTCCCATGGGCCAGGAGCCAGTTTCAGCTGGGCTCGACCTCTGTTTCCTCTTCTAGAACACGGTGCTCAGCTACATTATCGCCTACACCTCTTCTTGCTCCAAGTTACTTGATTCTTCTGGGCCTCCCAGGGGCTCAGAGACTGGGTATAAAAGGATTCAAATATGAATAAGCCATAGTTCCCTCTGCGAGCAACATCCATAAAGACCACATTCTTCACCTACCTGAGCAATTATGGGCTTGGAGGTTTTTAAATAATGATTTCAGCATGTGCTTTGTATAAACAAAGGCTGGGGCAGGGGGAGATGAGAGGAATGTGGGCCTGGCTCTGTGCACCTAAAAATAGAAATGTGAAAACTTCTATAATGATGAGGCAGAAACTTAAAACAAATTTCTTGGAAAATTCCCTCCCTGTCCCACATTGCCCAGGTATTTCACCCCCACCCTTTCTGCCTCATGCAGATGAAGCAAGGAAATTAGGGTGAGGGGTGTGTGTCACAACATACACTTCCTTCCTGGCGCTGGGAAGGAGGGGCTGCGCAGACCGAATTCGGAACAAAACGTCTGTTCAGGAGCCTGATTCAGGCTGACACGGGCCTTTGAGCTCCCTGAGCGGCATTTACAGCCACAGATATGGAAAAGAAAATAAATCTCCCAGGCCCAGCATCTTGCTTTAATTAATAACATAATCAAATTTCTGGCCTTGGAGAATGGAAGGATTTCAACACTCAAGGCCTCTCCGGCAACTGAGTTAGAAGTAGGGCCCCTGGCCAGGCAGCCCTGAAGTGATGGGCTGACCCAGCAGGAGATCAGGGAGGAGGTAACAGGAGGCTCACAAGTAGAAAATCAGGAGAGAGAGAGACATATTGATGTTCATATCCCTGGTGTTCATTGTGCTATTATTTCCTGGGCTTTCACTTTTATTTTCCCACTCAATCACTGCGAAGAAGCTAGGGAGATTTTTCTGTTCCCATTTTATGGATCAGGAAACTGAGACCCAGAGCAATAGAGTAGACCTGTGATCTAAACGCAGGGCCAAGCTAAGTGCATGGGACAAACTCATCGAGGGACAGAGTATTGTCTTCTGTTTCTGCCCAAGACCTGGGGTGGAGGATGGGGGTGGGGTCCCTTCTCATCGGGGTCACACATCTCTGTTTTAGCTGATGTGGGGAGTCTGAGGAGTACTTCGAGGTGGAGGGCCAGGGTTTAGATTTTGAATATGGACTTGAGAAATGAGGGAGCTGTGGAGGGCTGAGGAGTACGTGGCAAGGGCTGGGGATGGGCTCCTCCGGGGGCCGGGCTGAATGGACTCCCAGAGGTGCCTCCACAGCACCCGCTCCGTGACCCACAGGCCAGGAGAAGAAGGGGCTCAGCCGCCCACTGCTGGGAACTCAGTGGTGGTGGGTGGGTGCTGAGCCACGCCAGGCGAGTCCGGATTCCCGCCATTCACTCCCCATGTCGGCGGCCTCCTTAGATCCGTGGGCTTCTACACTTAGCCCACCCTGGAGATTCCAGAGAGTAGAAAACACACGAAGTCACCAAATCAGGACCTGGCTGCCTCCGCCCTTCTCTGCCCTCTCCCCTTATGCCTTTAGTGCTCACTGCTCAGCACCACCTGCAGGGGTACGGCCGGTCACAGGGGTCAGAGTCCTCTGCATCCTCCCAAGGCCACCTCCTCCGGGAGTCTTCCTTGGGCATCTCAGCTAGAAGTATTTCCCCCACTCACCACCATCTACAACACACAGGC
>PVLD010020753.1:0-33147 GCA_004027595.1 Dinomys branickii | reverse complement strand
TTCCCTACTATATTATCTATAATTTGGTATTTCCTTTAATGTTTTTGTGTTAACTAATGTGAAGATAACTATGTAATACAACATCCAGTTCTAATTCCCTACTATATTCTGTATAACTTTGTATTTTCTGTATTGTTTATGGCTTTTCTGGTTCATATGTCTCCATTCTTTTGTCTTTAAAATAAAATTAAAAAAAAAATTAACAGAAGGTTTCTTAAGATTGTATTATTGTAAGAAAATTTGCACCTTTAGAAATGGTGAGAAATGCAATTGTCTTTTGGAATGTGTGGCAGGGAGAAGAATATGGGGTTAGAACATGAAATATCTCAGTTTTGTAGCAGAGAGTCATGGTATGGAGATGTGTACATGTTGGCGCAGATCAGCGCCAGCCTTGAGTGATTTAGCAGTGCACTGGCCTTGCTTTGTTTCCTGCGTCATTGCAGAGTTGACTGTGGTGATGAGTATCACCTAACAGGAACGCGAAGTTCCCCACTTCATTCCGGGAAAGGATGATTCAAGCAGAAGTTGCCATGGTATACCATGCTCTTAGAGGGTATTGTCGTGGCATTAAGGCTTTGAAGTCTGTCCTGTGCAGCAAGGGGTTTTAAAGCAACAGAATTTGTGGCTACTGCTTATTAAGTAACCTAAGACAGTGTTTGGTTTGGGTATGGTTTGAATGTGTCCCTAGAGATTTATTCGTTTGTTGGGATCTTGGTTCCTTGAGTGGTGGTGCAGAGAGCTGGTGAGACCTTTAAAAAAAATTGGGGCTGAGTGGGAGGTCCTTACATCACTGGAGGAGCTGTCAGGGCCAGGAGTTAAGGTGGCTCTCATGGGACCTTGAGTTCTTTAATATGTTCTTTTACTTCCATTGTCCTTCCTACATTGTGAGGTCATCTACTCATTAGGCCTTTACCAGAGGCCAAACCAATAGTACTACTCTGTCTCAGAGTTTCACCTTTTAAAACTATTAACTAACCTTTTTTTCTTCATAAAGTTACCCTGACTAAGGTATTTTGTTATTGTATTAAAAAATGGATGAATATAAATAGTTTGAAAATCTTAGGGAAATGCAGAAATATTAAGGCAGTGTGATTAAGAGAAGCATTTTTAAGATTGTAAAAGTAGAAGTATTGCTCATTAAAAAAATGGACATGTTTCAACCATGCGTGCTGTTAAGTGAATATATTTAAGTGGATTATAGTTTTCCTTTTACATCTCTTATAAATTTGGACATGCTATATTGGAAAAAAAGGGCCCTTGGCTATGATTTGCATTTCTTAAGAGTACAACAAATCTGTCATTGCATGCTAAAAATAATTATTTTCTTACAGAACTTTACACTAATGCTAAAAACATTACCAGCTCCTCTAATGTTCTCATCTTTTACCTAACTTACACCCAACCAGACTGATTTAGACGTAAGCTAATGTTTACATTTTAGCTGGTAGTTCCAGTGCCCTTAGGGACCAGTACCATACCATTGAGAGCGTTAAATTAGTTAAGTTTATTTTTCTGTTTTGGGTTTTAGGAATTCCCAAAGTTTAGCAGCAGAACTTAGACTAGGGGGAGTGAATTCTTGGAGTGAGTACAGCAAGGAAAGGATTGTTGCAAATCACGTTCAAGTTCTGTGTGTATGTTTCTGCTCATTGAGTTTGCAATGAAAGAAAACTTGTTAATAGAGAAGATTTAAGAGGATCTGTGCTGGGTCCTTGCCAGTGTGATATATAGAATGCTCTGTGAGAAAAGAGAAAGAAAAAGGTAAGAGCATTGGTCCAATTAAATTCTCAGCACATTTTCTTAAAATATGTAGCCGGTCAGAAAGGTGGTGGACAGAGTGAATTATAGACTTATGAGATTATGTCAGATTATTACTAAAAAGGAAGCACATGACTGAATGGAACCTTGAAGAATTGGCAGAGTAGAGAAGATAGTTTAGTCATAAGGATGTGTAATGTATATGTTCCTTGTTACTTGAGATTTGAGCATCACTTGTATGGGGTTTTGAGTAAAATAGGTTTATGGAATCTAAAAAGTAATCTGATAAGTCATTTGTATTATCAGAAAGTGAATATAATTCTCAGGAAATCTGTTATATGGTTACTTTTACCATATCCATTTTACAGGTGAAGAAACAAGGTCATAAGAATGCTGATGTTACTTGACCAAAAAGTACATATAACACATGGCAGGGCATGGTTTTAGATGCAGGGGATCTGATTTTAGAGCCAGCATTCTTGGCTGGTTTGCTGTGATGGCGTGGGTAGAGCATCACAGCTTCAGAATTATGTTAACTGAAAGTGCCATTAGAGGTGATTTAATTCTTGTCTTTTATTTTAGAAATAATAAAATTGCTCTTTTACAGAAATTGAGTAACTTGCTTTATATGGTTCACTCCCCTAGGATGGACAAAGCATCTCTGTGGTTTTCAAGCGTACTCTTAACTGTGCACGTGTGGAGAGAGATACTAAAAAAGAGTCATTCCTGAATCCAGGGGAGGCGTCTGCCCCCAGGTCGCTGTCACATCTATGAGCATACCCAACAAAGCTGATGTTTTAGTTGCTTCTTGTCCTAACATGTTTTTCAGATTTTTTTTTTTTTTTTTTAACAAAGGGTAGATTAGAACATTGAATGTCTGTCATGTTTTGGTAGGGTGTATGGGGTATAATACAGGTTCTACTTTTGTAGTGGAGACATGGTTTTAGAAAGCTAGATATTTGTCTGTCATATATCATTTTGAGTAACTTGATGATTCTTCGGTATTGGTACCTAGTCTTCGGTCTTTTTGCCCTGTGTTCTTCCTTCATCAGGCGGTCCAAAATGATTTTCACCTGCAGCCAAGCTTGTACCCATGGGGGTTTGCTTGCAAGCTGCGTATACCACTTCCACTCATATCACATTAGCTAGAATAGTTAGTTAGCAGGCTGTCCCTAACTACCAGTGAAAAATGGCAGTTTTTCTGGCCAGCTGTGCACCCAACCAGAAACTGGGTTTTTGTTATTAGAGGGAGAAATAATGAAGATGGAGACTAGCAGGCTGCTGCATGGGGCCTGCACTGCGTTGCTTGATACTCATAATTTACTTAGATTTCCAGATTAGAGTGGGAGGGAAATAGTTAAAACTTTAAGTGTTGAAAATGTTGGCAGCACTGAGATACAAGTTCTTTTTAAAATAGAGCAGTTATATTGGAATATTTTGGTTATAGACTTTATTTTTTCACATGTCTGAATTCCTGTTTGGATTTTAGTTACTCTTGAGTTATCAGCGTGCTTAAAAAATGGAAAATAGTTGATATTTTCAATTTATATCTCAAACAGCATAAGCAGTATCTGAGGATTCCTTTGCTACTCTAAGGAATGAATAATTTAGGTTGATTTTCCTTAAAATCAAAATAAATAGGATGAAGATTAAATTTAAGGTAAAACTATGTTTTCTCCTATTGTGTCCTTTCATTTGTCATATCTACCCTGTCTTGAAAGATTTGTGAAAAGTGATGTTTTTTCATATTTGTTACGGAGACATAATACCCACAAGAATGTGTTTAAAATCTTTTGTCTTAGCCATTGATTGCAGTGGGTGCCTTTGCTAAGCAACTAAAAAAATGAAGTTTGGTATGTTAAATAATAGCTTTTGCCAGACACACTTAAGGCCATAAAACCCTAGTGAGAAGTTGTCAGATTCCATTTTAAGGAAGCAAAGCTAAATTTTGATATGTACTTCCTCCCAAGATAAATCTAATCAGCAAGCAAAGAACATTAAATGTTTTATTTTGCTAGTGGCATCAAAGAATGTAATGATGAATATAATATAGCTTAAATTTACAGTTGAAGTTTTGTATATACACATATAGTTTATGCCTTGTGGAGTAAAAAGAATAGGTCTTTGTTTCACAGGCAAAATGGATAATTTATAGAAGGTTGTTTATGATTTTTTTGTGGCAGTGACTGCTATATGTTAAGATGAATCTCCATAGAGCTTGGCCACCGTTATATTGGGGGGTATTTGTTGCATGTTATAGAAAATACTATCTGGTTATCTTTCATTTCTTTTATCTGGCTTAGCTTAACCTCAGCTGATTGCTTAAGTCAGTGGCCAAGAATTTTTCATCAGGTGTCCTTGGTAGCATATCATTCATCATACGAAGATGATTGGTGTTATCAATTAAAAAATATAAATGGAAAACAGAAAATTTTAAGTGCTACTTGAAAAACTAGAGGGAAAAGAGAAATAGTTTCAGTGTTCCAAGAGTCAGCTTGTTTTCCACCTGTGTTCAGTATGGCCACTGAATATCATTGTTTTCATCATGTATAGGGGAATTCCTCAGCAAATAACCCTTGTGGGGTGTGCTTCTTGATAGTGCACGAAAGAAACTGTGCTATAAATTCCCAGTCCCCAAGCATTATTGTAATAAAGTTACATGATTGTATTTATTACTTCGAAGTAATCTCCTTTTAAGGACACATAGTATTATAATGAGTTGTGGGCAGCACGACTGTAGGGTTAAAATGATGATTTTGCTTTCTTTGATCTTGTGGTGCTCGCTTATAGGGTTTTTAATCTCAGCCAGCTCTTTTGGGTGTAAGTATGGTTTGAACTTCTGTTAGCTAAATGCATAATCTGCACATTTGATTTCATTATTGAATTGATGGCAGTGTTTTTATCCTTTTTCTTTTTTTTAAAGTTTTTTAAAGTGATGAGATCTTGCAACATTGCCTGGTTGTCTTGAACCTGGGCTCAAGCAGTCCTCTTGTTTTAGCCTTCTGAGTAGCTGGGCCTACGTATATGTCACCACACCACAGGAAAGTGTTTTTAAAAATGAAAACTTTGCTGATACATTGTTTAAAAATAATTTAAATAATATGAAGGACAAATATGTTTTGGGTAAAAAATACAGTCAAGTATACTGAGAGAAAGGAAAATGATTGTTTTCTCCCCAGTGGAAAGATAATTGTTAATATTTTGACATGTATCATTACAGGCCATATATTTGTGTGTACTTGTTTTCCTTGTATTTTTTTTTTTTTTTCGGGGCTGGACAGGTACAAAAATAAAATGAAAACCAAAGTGTTCAGCCTTGTGTCTTGACCTTGTCACTTACGAGAATTTTTCATAGTACTAATATTTCTTAAAGCATATTTCTTAATATTAGCATAGTATTTTATTATGTTTTGTACTGGCTTACTAGTTAGTCATTTTCCTGTTTTCACATATTTAATGTATTTGCAGGTTTTTTATTGTTTAATATATATAAGATATATATACATCTATCTCATTGTCTGTATCTTTGTCTTTGCCAATAACTTTCATGTTTAGGGGATGAAGATTTAATAGGCATTTTAAGTGGTCATGAAAATGAATTTTTAGAAGATACTTGATCAACATCAATTGTACTTTACCCTTTTGTCTTCTTATCATTCATCATAATCTGTGACTTAGCGTTCAAAGGCAATGAAAGAGATTGAAATTAATTCTTGTTACTGTCAAGTCGAATTCATTTGTGATAAATATATGCACCTAGGTGATCAGAAGCTGAAATACCTTTGTAATTTGACTTGGACATCAAGCCAGTACCTGAGTCCAATGAAAGAAACATCACAAATTCATTTTGTTACTTAATTTTTTCTGCAGGTTTAAGAAATTGCAACTCCTAGCATGCTGACATACTGGCGAATGTATGGCTTAAACAGTTTCTTGGTTCACTGAAATGTTATACAATATCACACAGGATTTTAAAAATAAAATGCTAGTGGTTTTTCAGTTGCAGTATGTTTCAGTGTAATGGGGTCTGGTTTTGACCTTCACATACCTCCTCAGTTCACTACATTTCATCTATAAGAGAAACCTTACTAGTAATTTATATATAAGAAATTAAGTCACAGAGGGTAGAGTTGGGAGAACATAGGTCTCTGTAAACCTGATTCTTTTGTTAAAATTATTTTGCTGCATTTCTCATTGAGTTCTCTCTGTTCAGTCGAATCAAATGTGACACATATTTTGTTTCAGTCTGTGATTTATATGACTGCCCACAATGCATACCCATAGTAGTTGTGACTGTTAAATGAAAGTCTCTCATGTATGATACGATACACTATTCTTGTTACTTCGTAGCTCATGTTTCAAATGCATGTAAATTTAAATCCGAACATTGCTCCATCAGTTGAATCCCAGCCCTTGAAAATTTTTACTTTATTTTGAGAAGTTAAGTTGCTAAATTGCCAAGGCTGTATACATAGGATCCTCTTGCCTCAGCCTCCCATAGTGCTGAGATTACAGACATGTGCCACCATGCCCAACTAAATCTATTATACACTTCTTTTAAAGACTTAATGTATTACACGTATAATGCCTTGTTAGATTAATTTCTTCCTGTTAAATTCTCTACGAACAACTATATAAGCGAGATAAAATATGTTAAAACCACTTAGAAGTGTTAAAAATTGTAGTTAAATCTTACATGGGATAATTTAATTTACAGTTTGTTACAAAATTAGAGAAGACTTACGTTTACTTACACTAACTGGTGGAAAGTGGGGCATGGAATGAGAGTTCGGAGGCTTTTGATAAAATTCCCAGAGGGAAAAACCCTAAGATTATTTAGGAGATTATGAAATCATCATGTATGTTGGAAATTATTTATACAGAATCAGTTGATATAGTAATTATTAGTTTCATTTAAATACTGTAGTTCTCCTAGAGACTTCTGCCAGGTAACTGTTTTTAAAAGACTGGATCCAGTTGCTGAAGGTGCTTGAAAAGAATTCAAATATATTTCTTTTAAAATAGCATATATGCTTAGACTGTACTCATTCTTGCTGCCTTCCTAGCATTTATTCTTGATAGTTTCATATTGTATGCTATTGTGAAAGGTAATTTATTTTTGGTGTTTATAGAGAAATTATTCCTTACTAAACCCTACACTTCTTTAATTTCAAAAAGGAATCTCTGTGAAGTATTATAAGTTGATTTAGAGTAAGTAACTTTAAATCCTTTTCTCATTTTCCATGAATATAAAAGTGATATAGCCTTATTGATCTGTTTTTCAGTGTTAATTTTGATATTGTCACATATGAAACATGTAGTTTTAACTGGTCAAGAGCTATGAGATGTAGATAGTTTTAATGTGTCAGCATAAAATAAATCTGTGTTTGGGAAATTGTTCTCTTAAAAACTAACCTGGAAGTGTGTCTGAATGTTTAGTGATGAAAGCATTTTGAGCTGTTTGTGAGAAGGTAGGTTTTACTTTGTACCTCCCTGATATCCATCTGGGTACATTCTTGTGATGTCCTCACAGCCACCTGGGATCTTTCTTTAGTTTAAATCTGTACTCACCTTCTCTGTTTCCATGAATTAGTCATGGAGCCCTCATCCTTCTAGAATATAGCGTGAAGTATCAGAACAGAAAAAAAACCAGACAATCAGAAAATTAGCAGAGGCATTTTTGTATACCCTAAGGAAACTCAAGATGATCTCTGTGAGACTGGGAAAATATGCTTTTAGTGAATATGGAGATAGAGGAAGAGAGTGAGTAACACTTGGGTATCTATAGGTAGAGAACAGGTTGGGGTAGGGCATTTTGTTTCCATCTCTAAATTTTTATCTGTATTTGTAAGATTTGTACTAATGTTAGTGGATTATTCTCTTGTCGTTGTTCATGCAAACCACCAAGTACCTTAATTTCCATTTTCTTTTCTTCATCAGGGCGAATATTGTATCCTAACTGAAAGAATGGTGCAGTAGTGGGGCAGTTAGAAAGCACTGTACCACTTAGGCAACTTGAGACGTTTGTGGGGAAGCTATTGCGCTCTAGCTGCACAGCAGGCACCTGGATGTCTGGCAGTATCTGGGGTAGTTTTGCACGTCAAAGAATTGTCTGTGTTCTTAGCTCCTGAGTGTCCCATTAATTTCTTGCAGTTGAAAGCCTGTTTACCCAGCCTGGAAAATGGTTGTAAAAATATACTGAATTTCCTGAAGTGCAGTTACTGCGTAACAGTGCCAAGAGCTTTTTCATTTGTGGTGGTTTAACACATATACCCCATGTTTAGATTTTTTCATTACATCTTTTATAGTTCAACATTTACATAGTGAAATGCCATTATTTTATTGTAAGTTTATAAATTAATTTCCTTTATTTCTTTTAAAATAGTATACTTAAGGCATTATATTGATAAAAATTTGTGTTGGATTATTATTTGTTTCATTTCAGGATAGTAATTACATGTTTGCTCTTAAGAAGCAGCACTTGGGGCTGGGATGTAGCTAGGAGGTTGAGTGATTGTATAGTGTATGTGGGGCTCTGGGTGGGATCCCCAGCAGGTAAAATAGAAACAACAAAAAGCAGAACTGGGTCTTAGAAAGGTGAAAACTACTGGCCTGAATGGAAACCCCTTTTTCCTTACTATTTTATATGATCCCAGGAGTTCTGCAGGAATGACACCTATAAACTTTACATAACACATGGAGTAATTACCAAAATGAAATGCCACTTAATGATAAGGAGAAATCGCATCACTTTCTGCTATATAACACTGGTATCGAGGAGATTTGTGGATCATTATGAGTATAATCAGAATAAATTTTTTTCTTACAATGTTCTATTCACTCTGACTACTATGGGCAATTTATTTTACTTTTTAAAAAAGGTTAAATACATTCTTATATTTAGATGAAAGACAGCATCATGCTTTGGTCTTGAAATTCTTGTGCATAGTTTTGTATTTTAAAAATGGTAAAATCAACTGTGAGCAACTAAGTCACAGAGCTTCCTCAGTGCTTCACAGAGAATTATTTTGGCTTTATTAGAGATTATAACTACTTATAAATACACTGGAAATGGTGTTTTCTGAACAATGAGTGGAGATTTATTATTTTAGATGAAGGAAAAAATAACAGCTATAGATATTATAATCTGACTTCAAAAGAGGCTGGTCTAATTATCACATGTGAATTAAATGAAAAACAGCTCAGGATATTGCACCATGCTTAATGAAAAATATACCAATATGTACTATGCCGTCTTGGCATATTAATATATTTGAACCACTATAAATAAAATATGAATTAAGCAGGGGTGTAAAATCTGAATTGCGTTTTTAAAACTTCCTGGGAGGAGCCATTGTTCTGCAGTGGTTAGCTGGTGTGAAATAGGTCCTTTTTGGCATCTCAGCTTTAATGACCTATAAAGGCCTAAGCCCTGTAAGGTCTATAAGGCCCTATAAGGCCTTAGCTCTATAAGGCCTAAGCCCAGAGGTCTGACAGTGTGAGATCCTTCCACCATCTCTATTGTCTAGCAGAGGTGCAGACATAGGATTGTACTTATCTTTATAAAAAGGACTCTTCTTATCTTTATAATCGAGCCACAAATTTTATTTCCATTCATAAGAATAAAAATCTTGAGATATGGCTTAGCTGACTTTTTCCTAGTACTGTAGAAAGTTGGGGGGGCTAAGATAGATTTATTTCATACTTTTGAGTCTTTTGCTTTGCTTGCATTTTATATACAAAAATAAGTTTAAAGTCTCCTATAAAAAGCAATGTTGACCACAGTCTAAAGGACTAAGTGGTTTCTAAGTTCAATTTAGAAATTTTATTATTGTGTAATAGATTTGGGGATTATACCATATGTTGCTAAGAAAGCACATACTAGTTTATAATATAGGAAGAGAGATTGATTTATAAATTTAGATAATACAGTGGTATTTTATGTTCTGTTCACCAAAGCAAATAATTTAGGTGAGGGTATTAGTCTTGGTTACTTTTTTAAGCATCTGAAATAGTCTTGTCCTCTTTGTTTTACTGTTGTGAAGTATTCCTTAAAAAAGTGCTATGAAACCCGAATTAAAGTGGTCATTTAGAAAATGGACTACAGTGTAACATAAATGCTCATTGAGTCTGTAATTGTTCATTAAACAATCTATACTTTATGAGTGATATATACATTGTTTTAAATTTCTTTTGAGAAGTAATGACTAGCATTCATCAGTATCTTATAATTTAGTAACATTATTGATTATATCTGCCTTTCAAAAGTGTCAATTTGTACTACTTGTGAAATTATCTTTTATTTATAATTTTCCACCCCTTCTTGTTTCATTTCTAAACTTGTTGAACAGGTCTATAATTACTGCTTTCCATCGCTGTCCTCCCACTGATTCCTGTTGTTCACACAATGTAATTTCCATGCACTCTGTGGAATGATAGGTAATTGTCAGTCATGCTGCCAGATCTTCCTCCTCTGTCCAGAATAGACATTAATTCACTGAAGCTGGACTTGGCCTCAGAGTCCACCCGCATACAGTACCCCAAGGAAACTACATTCAGTTGACCAGAGTGGGCATATGTGATGAAATCTATTTATCATTTGTGCATGTGTTATCTTGGTTCATTTCTTCCTTTCCATTTCATGTCTTCTTTGCACTAGTGATGTTTTTCTTTCACTCCTCTCCTTTATGTGATGAATTTTCTACTTTTTTCTTTTACATAGATTCTTCTGGAGAATTCACTGAGCTCAGATCTTTAAGAGCCATTCTCAAGTCAGCATTTCCAGCCAAGTCTCAAGTCAGCTCTGAGCTTTAGGTTCCAATATCTAATTGCCTACAGTTCTATGTGGTGGTTCTACCATTACCCTCAATTAAATATGTCTGAAACTGAGCTCATTATCCTTCTTCCCCAAATAGCTTCATTCATTTTTACTTAACTAGCATGAATATTAAGTTTCTGGCGTCTTCCTCTCTCATCTCTCAGTCTTAGATGATCAGTTTCTTCTCAGTGGAAGGTACTGTGCCTTAGCCTCCATCTTCACAGTCAGTCTCTTACAGGACCTCATCGTCATTTGCCAGTGGTTCTTGGATGTCAGTGTGTGTCAGGATCGCCCAGAGCATTGTTACACACACCTGTGGCCACGTGTACAGATTCTGCAGGTCTCACAAGTTCCCTGGTGGTGTTGCTGCTATGAGCTTGAGCTGGAGTTACACTTTGAGAGTCATTTATTGCCTTGTACTTTCCCTCCTAGGTTTGTCTGCAAACCTTTGTCAGATGAAATTTCCCATACCACGTTATTTTGTTAAGCTATTCTCAGATTCTACAACTATCTAGGATGCCTGGTTTTTTAACATGTCCAAATTCTTGCCTTGTTTCCAAGGTTACCCAAATTTAGGTAATTTACGTTTCTGTTTTTACTTCCTAACAAGTTTTTTTTTTTCCCTTTCCATCTCATTTAGGAGTTTGCTCAAGTCCCACCTCCTTCACCTCAGTTGACTTTTTAAAGTTTTCTTCACCCAGAACCTCAATAGCACAACTTTAGTGATTCAGGTCTACTGTTGTCTCTTTAATGGTAGGACCTGTTTTGTTTGTCTTAATTTCTTTAAAGCTTTTAATATAAGGATTAAATCAATGTGGATCTGCTACCTAGTGATTTCCTGAGTTTGGGTTATACGTACAGGCCACTTGATTTGGGGCAAAAAATTAAAAATAGCATCATATGGTTGATCAGAAAATAGAAGATGGGGCTCAAACATTGAAATAGAAATTTTGTAGCCAGTACAATATTCTTATAATGATTATGGGGGCTTTTCCTTTTTGAGCAGCATGTTGTTGGTAAATGATGGCCCCAGGGTTTCGTTAAAGGAAGAACCAGAACAAAAACCTGATGATGGTAGCCAGGGAGCCTAGGAGTTGGGAGTAGATACGGATATGCCTTCAGGTTTTCTTTCTTGTTTTTTTTATAGCAGTCATACTCTTTATACTTTGATTATATACAATTTTACAATATGTGTTAGGTTTCTTCTAAATCTTCCCCAAGCAACCCTCAAAATTGACTTATTTTTATCAAATGACTGGTGTTTGATCCAACAAATCAAACAAGTAACAAGTTGTTTTTTGTTTTCTTTTGGTACTGGGAATTGAACTGAGGACCTTGTGCTTGTCAGGCAGGCGCTTGTGCCACTGAGCTATATCCCTGCCTTGTCACAAGTTTTTATTAAACATCGGCAGATATTTCCTAGCCAAGTTGGCACAATATTATCTCTCCTTAGGCCCTCTCTACCTTTTGTGTTGCTTGTAAAGCAACTGGTGATATATTGTGCCTCACATAGACTATTATTTCTTTACTGTTATTTTGGTAGTTTTCTGGAGTGAGTGGAAGCTCAAGCTTGAATTCAGCCCATCAGTTTCCTATTTAAGCACGGTTATTGAAGGGGAAGGAATATTGGAGATTTGCTGGTTTGAGTCCTAATTTTACAGATGAGATCGTCTTGGCCTAAAGCAGTGACGTGTTCAGAGCAAATTCACAAATTCTTAGTGGCAGAGCTAAGAGCAGACTTGAACTCTCTTCATTTCCAGCTTGGTCTTTTGTATGTTTCATCACTCCTTCTAAAGAAACCTTGGACTCTTTGGGTTAGATGGAAAAGAGGTTTGGGTTGGTTTTGTACTTCCTTTGGGGTTGGAGAGGTAATGCTGTTTAATTTATAGCGTCATTCCCAGTGAACAGAATATATCCATTTTGAAACAAAAAAATTAAGCTATGCATCAAAAAGCAATATCCAGGGATAATTATTGTTTTTTAATTTAAATTATAGATCTTATTTTCCTAGAGGCTTTGTGAGATCCTGCAACTATTATTCAGGTAATTAAGATAAGAAATGTTAGGTATATCTGATTCTCAACACTAGTTTTACAAATTATCAGCTTAAAACTGTGAAAACTGTAGAAAATGAATTATAAGCATGTCTTTTGCTATACAGCTTCTGCAGCACAGTATTGATGTTTGTTTTCACAAAGAATGGAACGTGGAGCTGGATTCTGTGAATGCTTATTGTGAATCAAACAATAAAATGGACACTATTTGCATATTATGCCATTCAAATTAGAAATATACAAAGGTATATAAATCCTGATGGAGCAGTAGTACTACAAAATGAACTATTAACTTGATGCTGCTAATGTTTAGGTTGCCAAACTCTTTGTAACAGTGTGCCTTCTGATACAATATTTATGATTATGAATGTGCAGTTAAGAATTTCATTCTGCCATCTTCATTAACTTTAACGTGTAAGTAGCCAGTTACCCTGCTAGGTATGCAGATACATGGCAATTTTTTTTTTTTAAAGCAGTCTTAAGATGTGCTTTCTTTATACAAGTTAGGTAACTGTTGGCTGAACTTACCTTTATTCTTTCTTTGTGTGTGTATGTTTGTGTGTTTATTTTACTTTTTTATTTTTATTTTTTTGCAGTACCGGGGATTGAACTCAGGACCTTGCGCTTGCCAGGCAGGCGCTTATGCCATTGAGCTAATATCCCCAGCCCCTGTTTGTGTGTTTAAATCAGCTATGTCTGCCACATAGATTGTGCCCTAAATGGCAAATTGTTACCTGTTTATTTCTAACCCCTGAGATTTATCTTAGTCTTCTTTGGACTCTCTTCCATATCAAACCCCTGTGCCTTTTAGAAGATAAGGAGCAGGGCAAGATTTATTCTGCAACACATGCTGTGAGTCATTTAGTTCTAATATACTGTGTGTTGAATTTCATTAATTGCATGGATGCCTCCATTAGTATTTTTAAACAATAAATTCTCTTTTCATATTAATGAATTTATTGGAAGTATAACATTAATGGATATTTCTATTGAGCTGAATATTTAATTTGTTTTTATCTTATGCTATAAACTTTAGCTCAACTATCTCAATCTTGGGAGAGTCAGAATCATCTAAAATCTGCTTGCTTTATGCAATCACATACATTCATGTTTTATGCAATCATGTACATTTATTTTCTTCTCATTGTATGTCTGCATAGTTTCCCTTCACTATTTTTAAATAAGCACAGAAGATAATAGGCTTTATATAATTGGACATGACATATATTCACAAATAGTAAAACCAAAAAGAGAAAGCAGGAAAGGGAAAATCCCAAAAGAACCAGCATTTTTCTAAGTGGCAAGCCATAATTTTTAGTAAGCAATTTATAAAGATTATTTATGAAATACTGCAGTTGGGCAGGGAATTTATGTGGAAGGTTATGCAAAGAAAGTGAAGAAAAGGAAACTCATAGGTGGGAAAGTTGCAAAGGGAATTGACACATCCTTTGAGATCCAAGGAATCTGTGTAAGTCTCACATCAGGCTGCATTTTTAGTCTTTCATTTTTTCATACATGGTGAATTTATAGTCTTTCCATCTTTTGGACTCATTGTTGTCCCCTATTTCAGGATCTGTCTTAAATACATTATAGTACCTATTGTCACCCCACACCCTCTAATCATTTTCTGAAAACATGGAAATTTGGGGGCTGGGGATATAGCTCAGTGGAATAAGCGCTTGCCTAGCAAGTGCAGGGTCCTGAGTTCGATCCCCAGTACCGCAAAAACAAACAAACAAAAAAAAAAAACATGGAAATTTGGCCAAAACTAATATAACGTGTTATGGTTTGTGTCTAGATGTTCCCCCAAAGCCTTATGCAGTCATGGGGGTGGACTTTTCAGAGGTGACTGAATTTAAAGTTTGTGATTTATTCATGGTCCAGTGCTAGGGTTAAGGGTGTGTCCTAGGGCAGGTAGCCTGCATACAATATAAGACACAGAAAGAAGCTATTCTCTCTCTCTCCCTTGTTGCTTTTGCCGTCTTCCACTGCCATGAACTGTTGCCCTCTGCCATGTGCCCTCCTGCCTTGGACTCAGCCAGTTAGGGACTGAAATCTCTATAAACTGTGAGCTAAGTAAACCTTTCCTCCTTTCGCTTTTGGTGTCTGCTATTTTGTCTCACAAATGAGAAAAGTAATTAAGACAATGTGGAAGGGGTGCACTGAATATATGCCACACTATCTCTGAGGACCATGGAGTTACAGTTTAAGTGTATGGTTAGGAATATTGAATTTCCTTACTTGATTTTGATTTCAAATTTAGAAATTTAGATAATGAAGAGAATTAAAAGACGCCTAGGAATTTAGGAAAAAAGATTCTTTGGACTAGCCAATCTATTTGTTTAGTTGAAACAAGCAAACAAAAATTTGTCAGGAGTCGTGGCCTACATTTAATAATTCAAATATTTACTATTTTCAGTAATGGTTTCAAATAGAGTTTAGGGTCACACTTGCTGTAACCAAGCTATTGCAGTGCTTGACTTTTTCTTATATGTTTTATAGTCAGTGTCAGATCATCTATAGCTAAATAGCAAAATGGCAGTGTTTTGTTCATTAAGGTTCATTTGCTGTTGAGAAAGAAATTAAAATGCTTCTTGAGATTTAAAAAAGTACAGGGTACAAGTATATGAAGCAAACGTTTTTATGCCTTTATACATTTTAAAGGGAAAATATGGGTGTGTGTAAAAGTCACAGAACCGTATTTAATGACCTTGAAATACTTTTGGTAACTTCTATGGCAAAACTAACTTATGTGGCTTGAACATTTCTTGATTTTACTCTTTCTCGTTTCACAAACTTTGTCAGTTCCTAACTACAGATGTGCTTGGAGACTCCCTGTGCTAATAGGCAAAGTTGGCCTTTCCTGTGCTTCCCTTCAAGAAGCCCATCTTGAAACAGTGACCTTTTAGTTTAATAACAGTTTTATTTGAGAAAATGTTCATATCCTAAGAGCTGGAAAGTGTTTTCAAAAAGGGCATTTTTAAATAGTAGTGTCCAAATCGTGTATCTTTTTCCCTTATGTACTTTGGATCAGACTTACAGAAGAAATACATTGTTGCTTTCTGTATTTTATTGATTTAAAAACAAATAACCTAAAGGTTAGATCTGCTCAAAACCTATTATTCCTCCATGGTTTATTTTCCTGCCTGTGCTTTGACTTGCTATTTTAAACTCTTCATGCTAGGTCATGTTTTATCTTTTGTTATTTTAAAATCTTGATTGTAGCTAGGTAATTACTTTTTCAGGTGTGACCTTTGGCTTGAGACCAGAAGTTGTGATTTTTTTGTCCTCTTCCTTTTCTGGAAATATGGCATTAGCAAGACAGCTATGTGTTCGTCCTTTTACTGACCAGAAGTGATAACACCCAATTTATTTATCCAGTTGGGCATTGTTCCTGGAGTTTTCTTGCTCTTTTTCTTACTGGTGCTTCCCAGTTCCCATTTTTCTCCCTTCCCTTGTGGCTTCCCTGGATGATGCTCCCGATCTGCACTGGACCTCTCCTTACGCCACAGAAAGTGGTGGGGCTGACAAAGGTAGGCAGAAGGGTGTGGGGAAGAAGCAGCAAACTCCTAAGCTGGATTTCATTTTCCCCATACCACCGCTTCTGCACAGTCTTACCTGCAAGCCTTTCTTTTCATCCACTAAGCTGCTCACTATTTGATAATTGTGTCCTTACCATTCTGTTCCTGGTTGAGCACTTCTGAGTAATAAACTCATTGTTCATTTGAGTTTTCCTCTGTATAAGGACATAAATGCAGTATGAAAATACAACATTATACTAAATGAGATGAATCAGATGCCAAAAGACAAACACGACATGATTTTACTTAAGCATGGTATCTAAAAAAGTTGAATTTATAGAAACAAAAGTGGGACAGCATTTGCCAGAGGTTTTGAATGGGGAGAGGGATGGGAGTATTAGACGTGCACTTATAAGATGAGGAGGTTGTTGGGGTACAGAACTTACATTAGATTTTATTTTATAATATTTTATTGTTGGAATATGCTAAGAAAGGAGACTTTAGGTGTTTTCACTATACACATGCAAATGATAAATATATGTGGTGATATGTGAATTTGATTGTGGGAGTCATATAGCTTGCATATCTTGAATATATATGATTTTTCTGTCAATTATCTTTTGATAAATTTGGGAGAAAAATGACAAAAAATCACAAAAAGAAGAACTGAGATTGTTTTATCAGCTAACTTAGAAAATTGATCTTATTGCCTATACTTAAACATGGCATACTGAAGACTTGTAGAAGCCTAGTTTTAATTCATTGAGTTAAATTGGAGTTTGATCAAGAATGTTGAATTTTGTACAAGAAAAACTTTGCTGTTGTAATTTGAACTGATCAAGAAGCAGCATGATTTTGCTTATATAGATTGACAGTGTGTTGATCCTAACTGGTATGTTAAACTTGCAAGTATTGTTTGATTAGGTAATACTAATTAGGTTAAATATGTTTTAAATTTTGCTTTTAATGGAGCTACTGTGTTTGTACAACATGAACAAAATGTGTCCCAGTTTTGCTTGTCTTGAGTAGATTAAATTGTGAAAGGCATTACCTTGTGGCATGCATAGTCCAATATTTCATAGCTAGCAAGCTCATACTTGTGTCCTGTCTTTGGATGAGGAAACCAAAAATTAGGGAGATAATTTATTTACCCCAAGTCTGGCTACTAGAAAAACAAACTATGGAGACCTTTTTGTTGAGGAGTTAACCTACCTCCTGCAATTTCTCTGCTGTTATTTGTAGTGTTTTAAAATGAACTCTCTGCTACTTGTGTTGTTGTTAATAATGAACTCTTTAAGATTTGCTTGAATGCAGATGGAGTACTCTGCTGTACTGCTTTCTAGATTTTGTGTGACCTTTTCAAAGCAGAGACTTGTATCTTTCTCATGTTACGGACTGTGAAGTGAAAGGGAAGCAAAACAGAAGCATAGTGTTGGAAGGAACATTAGAGAACAGCCTCTTGAGAAAATTGCTGCCGAGAGAGGTCAGCAATGTTCCCAGAGTCCCCCAGATTACTGATGGCCATTCGAGGGTTAGACCTCAAGTAGAGTTTTCTCTATTTCTCGATTTCCTTGTCTGTTGTTCTCTTTTTACTTTCTTACTCCTCTTCCTTTATTCCTTTGCTTTCTTGGCCTTGTTTGCCTTTTCCCATCTTTGCTTTTGGAAATACACTTAAGTGCTATAAAGTTAACCCATTTAAAGTATGTAACTCAGTGATTTTTAGCATATTTGTATAGCTATACAGCCACCATAGAGTCTTATTTTAGAACATTGTTGCCACTACAGAAAGAGATTATACACCCACGAGCTTATCACCATCGTCGTCCCCCAGTCCCACCTTTGTCCGTCCCAGATAGTCACTGCTGTGATTCTTGTACAGATTTGCTAGTTTGCTATTTTAGATATTTCATGTGAATGGATTTATATAAGGTATAGCTTTTTGTGTCTGATTTCTTTCACTTGGCATAATAGAAGTTCATCTACTTTGTTGATCTTTTTTATGGCTGAATACTGTTAAACTGTGATGGTACATTTTGTCTGTTCACCCACTGATGAGCATTTAGATTGTCTCCGTTGTTGGGATATTGTGAATAATTCTGTTACAAATATTTGTGAACTCTTTTGGGAGGGGTGTGTAGACATGGTTTCAGTTTAATATATGTAGTACTTGAGAGTTAAATTGCTGGGACATAATTGCAACCCTGCATGGTATTTGGAGGAACTGCCAGTGGCTGTGTGGTTTTATATTCTCACTGGCAGTGTATATGTGGGTTCCAGTTTCTCCGTATCTTCACCAACAGTTACTGTCTGCCGTGTCACATTAAGTGGCATGTCATTGTGCTTTTGATTTGCCTTTTACTAATGACTAATGAGCTTCAGCAACTTTTTCTTATGCTTATGGGTCATTTGTATATATGTGCTTTTCAGAAATGCCTAATTTGTACTTATCCCAATTTTAAGTGGGTTGTCTTTTTTATTATATAACTGTAAGAGGTGTTTTTAAAAAAAATTGTGTTTTCTGTACACTTGTGTGCTCTGGACACAAATCTCTTGTCAACTATATGATTAGCAGTTACTTTCTTTCATCTTGTGTGTTACACTTTCACCTTCTTGATGGTATTACAACATTATGCTATTGTTGCTTTCTGATAGTACACCTCTGTGAGAAAATATCCTCACAGCTTCTCAGCTACATCTTTTATTATTCCTTAGTGCGAGTTAAGAATTTGAAAGGGTTTTGTGTGCCGTATATGTTAATTTTTTTGCATATGACTAAGGCAAGGTAAATGTAATGTCTAAGTTATCCATAATGTATCCAAAGAATAGAGACAGTACTGTCTAGTTTGCTAATAGACTCAATCTTTTGCAATAATGCTGAAGTTCTATGTGTATTCTTAGATCATTGCAAATGGTTCTGGTGCTTTTTTGGTCATAATTTTAGATAGAACGTTTGTAGTAAAGAAGGGATACTTTTTTGCTGATGTCTTATGGAAGGCTCTTAAGGAAGTTTGTAAAACTTGTTCATTTTATTTACCATCATAACTGAAAGAGGCTTTACAAAACATGTCATGCACAGTCTTCTAATGGGGAGGACCAGATGCTTCAAATTAAGTCACCAGGTATTTAGGAAGCTCCAGCTGTGTTCTCAGGACTGCTCTGCATCTTTCTCCAGTTATTTGCCCTGGAATTGGGATGGCATGTGTTTTAGAAAATACGGTTTCCAAATTTTCATAAATCATAAGTGCCTTTTCATAAGTCATGTAAAATTAATATAAATACAAATAATCTGTCTGTAATAAATGATTTTTTGGTTAAATATTGAAGTGAGAATACTTTGGTGCTTTTTTTCTTCTCTAAATTCCCGTACAGACTGACCTGTCCTTACATGAAATTGTCAGACTTTAATGGTAGGGCATCATTTTAAAGAATTTGTGCTGTAATGTCTTAGTCCCCACAGGACAGTGAGCAGCTCTTGAATTTATTATAAGTGTTGTTAGTTTTGGAGATTTCTAGGTTACCAGGGAACTCTTGATTAGATTATTCCTGAAGTGTACTAGCTGGCTTTTTTCCATAGTGTCTAGGAATTTCTAAGACGACACTGACAGCCTGGCAAAACTTCCCCTATTCAGTTCCATCCCAGCTTTGTTTTCTTGAGCATTTTCCTGCTTTTGTTTTTAGGAAGGTACTTATTTTATCTCCTTTTGCTCTTTGCTGAATTCTAGTTTCTGATGAAGAATTGAAAAGAAGAGTGGCTGAAGAACTGGCATTGGAGCAAGCCAAGAAGGAATCTGAGAATCAGAAACGGTGAGTTTCGTTGTATCTCAAAGAGATTTTGGTGCAGTTATTACATGTATCAAATATTTTTAGAGAAGAATGATTGTTGTAAGACATTATTTGTGTATGATTGAACTGCAAAATGTGCTAAGCATGCAGAGCTGGCCAGTTTTGGTTTTGGATTCTGCTCACTAGAGCCCTATGTTATCCTCTGCAAACCTGACTAAACTATCATTATATCTCTTAATAGTTCTAAGTTAAATGGGTACTGAGCTTTGCTTTCTCAGTATATCAGTACAGTATACTGAGGATTCCTCTATAGTTTCTAAGTCTATCAAGAATTTATTAAGATTAAAAATTAAGTTGGCTGCTTTTATATAATTTTGTAGCTAATGATGAATGTCATAAATCATACATTGTACCTCAGTGAATAGCACTAATTAGTATTATACTCATTGTAATTTTAAGATGATGCCAAAAAGTTTTAAAGTTGAAAATCAAAATCCTCTGTAATTCCACATTGTAGATACTACTCTTACTACTTATATTTATTACTTATTGTAATTACTTATTACTTATATTTATCACTCTAGACTTTTTTCTATGTGTATGCCTCCATTTTGTTGTTGTTATTATGAATAGTGGTTAAGAATGGTCATTTAAGTGTTTTATGATAGAAAACTGGAAGCAATCCAAACAACTATTGTAGGACACTGGATAGATGAGGCATAGTATGTGCCTACATTGGAATACTAGACAGTCAAGTGGATCCTGTATCTGATCCAGAATGATGTTGAAGAGCTGTGAACTGAAAGAAAAAAAAAACAATGTCCAGAATGGCAGAGATAATTTTTTTTGGTAAAAAATACTACTTTTTAAAGACGTTAAAGTATACACTTATGCATAAAAATGTGTGAACACATTTTAATCCAAGATAGTCAAGTGCTTCTCCATCTGTTCTATTTCTGACATTTGCATATAGCACAGAGCACATTATATGGTCATGTGGAATGTCTACAGTGAGCATTAGACACATGCCTACCTCTGAATAGATTCTTACTGGGTATTTTTTGTTTTGTTTTGTTTTAGACTGCCTATTTGTTTGAGAGAGCTAATGTAGAGAATCTTTGAATTGGAGTTTAGCCTTACTGGCCGTAGATCTTTCAACATATAACTTATCCTCCCTGGGCCTGAAGTATTTCATCCCCAAAATGATAGGTTTGAAAAATGTTCTCATATGTTTTTCTCTTGAAAAATTGCTAAGCTAACTCACAATTTGCGCAAAACATATGGATTAGAATATAAGTTATAGATTAGGATTTCCATTTTCTCAGAAAGTAGGGAAGGCTTATAGGTTAGATTTTTTAAAAAATCAAGATATAATTAGTATTGCCACAGGGTGTGTGTATTTTAGTAGTTTCCCATGTAGCGTTTTATAATTATTTAATTGGGTTAGGTTGATTTGAGTATATAATTAGTGAAGTTAAAATATTAAAAAAATTCAAATCAATTCACTTTCATTAAGAAGCAAAGAAAATTAACATGTTATGGTAGGACTTTTTGTCTTTGAAATTTTATTATTTTTAATTTAATTTTATTTTAATAAGGGTTTTTTGGTTATACTCAAATTTACTTTGGTTATTATATTTCACATAGGTTTTGATTTGTTTCCTTTCTCTTCATATAGTGCAGGGGTTTTGTTAAAATAACTCTGTGTGTGTGTGTGTGTGTGTGTGTGTGTGTGTGTGTGTTTTCTTCGTTATTCAACTCCTATTCGCTCTGCCTTGGTCCATGAAAGAGAAAGGGTAGAAGAGATGAATAAAAGGTGCCAGTGAGAGCCAATTTCATATCTCATGTGGAATGGGCTTGGCAGCCTTGTTCTAACCTGCACAAATGACTATTGATAAAGAATTCATTTTCTGTCACCTTTAAGGAGAATAGAGGGTGGTACGGCCTTTATATTATTATTATTTTTTAAGTGTTTTGTTTGAAGCCTCCTTCATGAAAACTTCCACCTGTCAGATCTTGGTAAAAAGTCTGTGTTCATCTATGGGATAGTTTGTAGAAGAATCAATAGCTATTTTTTTCTTTTTTTTTCCACCAGAGAAGAAACCTTAGAAAAAAGCATTAAGGAAGTTTTATGTTCAGTCTTTTAAAAGCAACTTTTTGGAGTGACAGAGCATCTGTTCATTGTCTGTTGCCTGTATCTGAACAAAGACTTGCAAGCAGCTTTGGAGCCTGTGTCCTCGTGCCCTTGCACTGTCACTCGCACACGCCCGCCTTCCGGTGCTCTCCTGCCCTCGGCTCAGATGCACGCGGAACTGTCAACCAGTTCTCCTGCACACAGGGTCTGAACATGGGCGCGCGTAAATTGGAGTTTTGAATAAACTTGTTTGAAAAGGACTTTGGAATTCATTTTGCTTGTGATATTTTCCTTTATACATCAGTTATTACTAGTAAAACTTTTTTTAAAAGCCCTTTTCATTATTTGTTAAATTGACAGAGATGAAATACTAATTGTATGTATTTATGGGGTATCATGTGATACTTCAATAGATGTACACATTGTGCAATGTTCAAATCAGGGTAAGCATATCTGCCTCCTCAAATATCATTTCTTTGTTGTAAAAATATTTGAAGTTCTTTTTTCTAACTCTTTTGATGTAATCCTCCCTTTTTTTAAAAAAGAAAATCATGGTATATTTTAAGTTTACTCAAAACCAGAGAAAAGTAAAATGAATCCCTATAACCCATCACACAGTTTTAACAGCTCTGTCTCACCTACTCCCCTATTCATTCTACGCGGAAAAACAGTGAAAGTTTTAATGGGTAGGTGAACTTTGTGGAAGAGAGAGATCCTGGAATGCCTGCTATCTAGGTAGCTCAAGTAAGCATCTTGTTTCTATTATATTTCTTTGGTTGAAAGATTGAAGTTTAACTCTGCTTTTCTTAGGAAACAGGGAAATTTTTAGAAGCATATTAGATAGTTCAAAAGTGTCAAAAGATGAGTAGAAAATTATTAGCTAGTAAAGAACTGGGTACTAGTACAGCTGTACACAGTGGTTAGTATCTCCTCAAAAGATCAGAATGAGGGCTCCATAACAAAGAGGAATGGATAGTGGGTAGCTGAATTCCACTGAATTGAAGATGCTTTAGATTTTTAAGAGGTATCACAAAAAAGTTGCTGCAAATTATGATAGTATATCTCTTAGGGTTTTCTTACTAAAGTAGCTCATCAAGACTAATTTTGTTTTTTTTTAAAAACACATCACTTTATGATGCAAAAAAGGAAAGAATAGGCAAAATAAATTGGTTAAGGCAGTGGTTCTCAATTAGGAGAGATTTTAATCTCTATCAAATCTCTAATTTGATAATGTTTGAAGACATTTTTGGCTGTTATACTTGTGAATTGTTATTGGCATTGAGTGAATAGAGACCATGAAAGCTAATAATAAATATCTTGGAATTCATAGGGCAGTCTCTCTGCCCACCTTCCCACACAACAACAAAAAATTATCTGCCTTAAAATGTCAGGTGTACCTGTAGTGACAAACCTAGGCTTAAAATATTCTTCAGACCTGGTCACATTGGGTTTCATTATTTGGGGTCACTTTTGGATTCAGAGTTTTCATGTTTTTGTTTTTCCACACAATATCAGATTCTATGCCATCAAGATCTTGGTGATGTAGCATTCCATAAAAGATTCCTTCACAGTCGTTATTGGGAGTTTTCTAAGGTGGTGACACTTATTCTGCAAATTTTAATGCTTACTTACAAGCTGTGACAACTGCACAGGACTATAAGTTGCTTTTAGGCATGTGAGAATGTGTCCAAATACGTGTCCTGGAATAGTGAGATACAGTCCATCTACACTCCGTGAAGTCTGTCAGATTGGAATTACTTGCTGAGTGTCTTGCCTTACCTTCCACCTAGTGCAGAAGCTCCTTTCCAGCATCAGATTGGTAGTGCCACATGCATTTAGATCCACTTTGTAAATTGCTTAAACTGAACGTATTTCATGAGGACATTTAAGATTTACCCCAATTCCTTTTGCAGTCCTTTTTTTTAAAGTTTAATGCACTGTGGCATACTCAGACCACCCTGAAGAGGTTTGTTACTAGGACCACAGTGACAGCGGGGCCAGTTATAAGCATTATGCCTAAATATGCTGTATTCTCATTTAATAAATAACATCTACACGTGGACTTCCCATTTAGCATATTGTGGATTTATTTATCTCTGATAGAAATTTCTAGTGATTTGGATAATTAATAAAATTAGGCCCCTCTAAGTTGCTAGTATATCAGGAATCATAGATTTGCTTATTAAACACTAACAATATGAGGTGTGATAAAAAAATATACAATGCATATTTAAGTTAAAAATACTTCCTACAGCAAAAGACATTGCTGTTAATCCCCCTCAGAATACTCTCCCATGTTTTGAACATACTTGTCCCATCGTTCTGCCATTTTCTAAAGCAGTTCTAGAAGTTTTCTTTTGTGAGTGTCTTTATAAGATGTGATTAAAAAAATACAGTGAGTGCTGTTTCAGAGTGCCGTCCAGCAGAAAGGCATTACGGTGTGTCCTCATCCTCCTCCACTTTATTCACTGGTGCTAGCACCATGTGACCTCTGGGTCTTCCTCAAAGTCAAAATGACCATGAAAGGTAAACAGTTTGAATTGATTGAAGACATTGAGTCAGGCACAACAGCCCAACTAGAGACACTCACAAAAAGGACTGCCAGAATGGCCTCAGAAATTGGCGAGTAAGAATGATTAGGACACAATTAATGTGATTGTTATATATTGTAAACCTACATTAATAAAAAAGTGACAAGAATGATAGGATAAGTGTGTTTTAAATGAGAGCGAGTATTTATGAAGGGGATTCTGACAATGTGTCTTACCGTAATACATCGTTTTAAAAATTGGAAAATTCACCATAGTTTTCTGTCACTGCTTATAGTTGTTTGGTGTACTGAGAGGTCAGAGTAAAAGCTCATGCCAGCCATTTATGTATTTATTTATTTTTGGTACTGGGGCTCAAATTCAGGACCTTGTGCTTGCCAGACAGGCGCTGTGCCACTGAACTATATCCCCTGCCCTGGCCATCTATTTTTACTGTGATAGTCATATTGTGTGTTTGGATTATAGTTGGCTGTGTTGTATTGTAACTGTATCAGGGCTGTATAGCAAGGATGTAATATGCTATCGTTTGAGTATAGACTTAAAAAATGGGATTTATTTCTGCTGATTGCCTTGTGTCCAAAAGTCAGCCTGTGACAGCAAGGAAAATGTGACTGCTATGACCTTTGACCTTCAGCATTTGAACCACTTCTACCTACAGTCAAGTGAAAATATTTGTTTTAATAACGTTCAAGAAATGAAGGAAGGGTTTGATATTGTAGCTGTATATTAGCCAATTGCTTGCTATTTTAAATCAATTTTTAAAAATCCATGTTAAGATGTAGTTGAGATTTTTTTTCTCACTTTTGATTATTAGCTTTGTAAGACTTAAGATCATCAATTTAGTTTAGCAAGTTTAATAAATTAGGCATAAATTTATCAGCTATCTCATTCCAAGTATAGCAGCCTTTTTCCATTGATGGTAGTATGTATGTCATCAAAAAAAGGCCTAAAAACTTTTTCTACTTTTTAGTTTCTCATGATGATGAAATTCACAGGGATGATATCTTCTGTTTAAATTTGTTATATTTAATTTATCTTGATTTTATTATGAGCTATTTTTGGCCTTTGGAAGAAAAAGCTAAAATAGGAGGAAAGATAGAAGTAGGGTTTATCTTAAGTGTCAAGTTTAGAGTACAGAATATAAGAAATTACATATTTAACATGGTGATGTCTTTTATGTAGAAAACTCATGAACTCTAGTTCAGTTCACTAGAACTTGAAAATCTTGATTGTAATCATTTTTGTAAGCAAGTGCTTAGGTTTGGATGTGATTTGCTCCCAAAATTGTCTTGGAGATTTGGTTTCCAGTGTGGTGATATGGAATCTTTAAGAGTTGGAATCTGGAGAGAAGTGATTAGGTTTTAACCTTGGTTAGCTCTTGTGGGACTTCTGAGTTCTCCTAAAATAAGTTGCAGTAAGGGCCTGCCCGACCCCCGAATCACTCTCGCTTCTCCCTTTCTCCCCTCCCTCCCCTTCTTTTTCCTCCCCTTCCTCCTCCTTATTTGCCATGGTGCTGTCCCCTAGAATGTCCTTAACCAGAACTGAGATAATGGTAGCACAATGTCACTGAATCTCCAGGACTCTAAGCTAAATAAACCTCTTTTCTTTATAAAAGTTAGCCTACCCTCAGATATTTTGTTATAGTAATTAAAAATAAAAGAATACATGCAGTAGTATATTGCATATATCTATAGAATAGTAACAGAAAATAATTAAATTGTGCCTTTAAAATTAAACATTAACCAAAGACTATAGATATCTGTTCCATGAATCTTTTAGTTTAGTGTAGTGTTGAACACTGTTGTCCTGTCATAGACACAGTAATTTCTAGATAGTAAACAATTTAAGGAAACACATCAACTTCAAGGGAGCAAGTAAGTACTGCTGATAACGAGTATTTATCTAGGTTTATCGTAAAGGCATAATTTTGAAGTGGCCTTAAATCAATTTGTAGTGTACATTTTCTCATGTCAGTTCCAACTAGCACAGACAAATGCCCTTCACTTCTAATTTACGAGATGTTTGCGGGGAAGTTAATTACAGAAATTTGAGTTGTAACTCTCCAGTAATGCATACCTGTGTCCAGTTATAACCCAGACTCTTTTGCAGTGATACAGGCTTATCTCACAGTGTTGGGCTTCATTGTAGGCAGTAGATGATTCGTTGGGATTAACTCCAAAAATTGCTTTATGTGCCTCAACATTTAAGCAATGTTTCTGGAGTATAAAATCTCCACTCTTTTGGACTTTTCTTCTTATTAACTTCATTTTAACTCTGGTATCCCCCCTCCGCTTATTGTATTGCTGTTGTATACCCATATTTTTCCATTTCATTCTGCTTCAAAGTAGATGAAGACATAATCATTCTGAATGTAATGAGACAGCCACATCCTGGCTAGTCAGTGTTTTTCACTGGAGGATGATGGTAAGTTTACGTACTAGGTATTGGAATCTTGTGCCATCTGCCACTTTCATCTTCTTTCTTCAAATGATATTTCTCTATTTTTAATAGAGACAACTGCCTTTCTGTAACCAACAATTAATTATACAGAGTTGGGTTATCCAGTCTGTGTTTTATTCATATCTTTTTACTTCTTTTTCCAAATTCAATTTTCTTTTTTATTGATGCTCTATTCTTATAGAATCCTGCTCTGAATCCTGTTTGAGAAGCTATTTTTACATGGCAGGAATCTCAAACCTGGAAAACCAAAGTCAATCAAACACACCATAGAAATCTGTAGATTTTTTACTGGTTATAATAGCAGCAGTGATGTTCAGCCACTTCTGTTCAAATGGTTCTTTTGACAGTAATTGTAGTGTTCTCACTCATGACGCATAGTGTTTGAAGTAATTTATGCTAAAGCTGGTTTCAGCATTTGGAAATTTCAAGGAATTCATTTCTCAATGTTCTGTTGTTGTAGTTGTCCTTGTTGAAGTTTCTCCACTACCTGAACAATCTAGGGTTTCTTCTTTTAAGTTGGAGAGGGAGTTATAATGTACTCTATAAATCAGTTATTGTCCCTTTCATAATCTAGTAATGCTTATTGTCGGTTTTATCTTCGTTATGTAAAAGCAGGTGGAAGAGACCTATGTAAAGTATTTTAGTCAGCAGCAGAATCAGACTAGACTGGGGCTGCCACTTAGCCCTCTTCATTCTGTTGCTGAGCTGACAGAGTCCTATTATCTCTCATCATTATGTAAACATGTATTCAAAGGAAATCCAACATGGAGCCTGGTATAAAGCAGATTTAAGTGCTCACTGATTGTACCTGGGACTGGGCACTTAGAGCTCTGGCGGCTTTGCTCTGTTTTTCTTCCTAGGCAGCTGAGGGTCATCCGTGCAGGCCTTCTTGCTGTGTACGCTTCTTTCACAAAAGCAAGGGACAGGGTCATTTGCTCTCAGATTTGAACACTTTGTGTATGAGAAGTGCATTTTTCTAATCCAAATAACATTTTTGGGTAGATTGAGTTTTATTTCATTTTAGAAGGTGAGTGGTCAGTGGCCTAATATCCATTTCCTTAATCCAAAAGTCCATTTTTATGGGCAATGGTCCATATAAGTTGGGTCAAGCTCTGGCTTATCCTTAGTTTTAGGCTTCGCGGAGGCCATCTGCTCGTTCTGCTGGTAATGTTGTGTTAGGAACAGAGTAGAAGAATGCAAGGTCCTTCTGTAGAGACTTATAACTGTGGGAATACTTTGGAAATATACAGACAACCTCCCCGCACCCCTTTTCTCTCCTGAATTTAATAGCTTTGTCAGTTCAGCCTTAAGCTAACAAGGAGTACTGGCAACATAGTTGTAAAGCAAATGTCAGTTTTTATCTCAAGATTCTATTATTTCCAAACACTAGTACATTTTCCAATTTAAATAATAACCTCTTCCCCTTCTTTTCTTGGTTGGGGGAAACTCTTAAGAGTGGCTCCTCTCTGTTAGACATTTTATTGAGAAGATGCGTATTCTTCTGTACCCTATTCTTGTCCGGAAGCAGATATCTGTTTTTCATAAAAACTTTCCTTATAGTTGATAGATGATATACACATAGACCATGTATGCTTGTCATACATTATCAGGGAAAGCTGTTTCAGAGTAGAAAACTCACATGGCTAACTAAAGTGAGAAAAATAACAGAAATAGACACTGTTTTCTTCTACTTTGTGTGTATTTTAGGTCCTTGTGGCATTCTTATTAGGTAGGTATTACCATTATCCCCACTTTATAAATGAGGGACAGGCTATGACATTTTCCCAAGGTCGTATCTAGTAAGATATTGTGCTGGGACTTGAGCCCATGTCTTTGTAGAATTTGTGCACTTACCTACCCCATAATATTAATTTCCCTGTATAAAGAATGCCTTATTTAAAATGTTTCACTTACCTTGTGGTAAGGATTAACAAATGTTTACTTGAATTTTCTCTTCTAAACCATTATTAAATAAGAAAGCTTCTTAGAAATGGTACCTGAGGGCTGGTGATACAGCTCAGTGGCAGAGCATCTGCCTAGTATGCGCAAGGTCCTGGGCTCAGTTCCTAGCACTGAAGTGGGGAAAGGTGGCCTGTATGATATTTTTAAGTTTGTATGCTATTTAAAAATTTTCTTTTATCTTAGCACCAAACTCTTGAGAATCTATTTAAAGCTATTTTAAAAAAAAGCATAGGGTGTAGTTCATTCAGTGCTTGTTTTTATGTGGAATTTTAGTGATAGTGGTAATCTGAATGTCCTTTTAGTTCAGTTCTTATTCACTTAAGACTGGGACATTTTTCTTAATAGTGCAGTGGGGAACCCTGCCTTCTAAACTTTAAAGATGACTGTCTGCCTCTGGTCAGTGAGACATCCTTGTACCCACTGGTGGTCTGCTGAGTTCATTGGTTCAGTGGAGCAACTTGGGCGCCATCCCTAGTGGGGGCATTTGTCATCCTCCTTCAGGAGTCAGGAAGCAGTGAAGAGGTGCAAGACTTACTTTAATAAATGTTTGCAGAGCAGAAATCACTTTGTGTTTCTATTCCTTAGACTTTCTTAAAGAACAGGATATTTTGATTTATTCCATTAGTTTGTATTGGTTGTGTTGCTTGATGTGTTGAGTTTTGGTTGTGGTGTTTGCAGTAGTTGTGCTGTTGTACTGTATACAGTAGTAGTATTTTTTATTTATTTGCCTTTTATGTGGTAGTCAAAGTCAATCACATTTAGTCTACAAGAGTACATGTTTTTTGGTTGATTAGAGAAAATTAGCTGCTTGGACAATTTGCCTTTGGAACAAGAGGGTTGAGTTCTCTATTGAAACGTGTGCAGCTAGCATGAGAACAATTTATTAGTTATATACTACTTCTAATTGCTTCCTTACATGTAAATTATCTAGGCCTCAGCTGTTTCACTTAGAAAGTTTTTCATTTTATTCCATTGGAATGATTTTAGTGTTAAGTGTAAAGCATAAAAATGGAAGTTAGCCATGCAAATGTTTTAACTAGTTAGTTACATTCAGATTTCATTACAGCTTCTCAGAATAGATCTTTTAGGTAGTTTATTTCCTAGAGGTGTTTTGTGAACGCTGATTATATTAAAAGAAAATCTCTTTTACATCCATAAGTTACATATTTTGCCTTCTTGATGGGGTTGATGGATTAAAATCAAACTGCACCCAAACAGTACCCCCAAAAGGCACTGAAATCACAAGTTTAATGTGAGAAAATGCTTTTTAATTAAAAGGCCATAACCCAACAGTTTCTGCAGCTCTTTTTTATTTCTATAGAACTGACTAGGAGTAGCTGAGGGTATAACTGAGTGGTAGAGCATTTGCCCAGCGTGTGGACGGTTCAGGATGTGATTTCTGGAATTGCAAAAAACTAAATAAACAGAACACGCATAATATTAATTTGCAAAAAAAATTACCAAAGAAATATGCACCCCTTTCTACTTTCTTTCTCTCCCTTGCTCTTTCCACCATAAAAGTCATACACATTCCTGCCAAGTATTTTGAGGATGTGCCTCAAAAACACCAAAAAATGTATTTATTAATTCCAGAGAAATTTTTCTCTTGCTTTCTCTTTCTCCCTCTCTGTCTCTGTCTCTGTGTGTGTCTGTATAGTTTTTAAACAAAATAAGATTGAGTAAAATATTGTATAACTGCTTTATTCTGTATACTGTATATAAATTTCAAGATTTTAGATTGGATAATTAAAATACCACTTAAGACTTTCCTTAATGAAAGTAGTACTAATAGTAATAGTATGTGATAATAAATAATTATATATAATAGTAATAGCTCACAGTTTTTTATTATTTCCTTTGTTTGAGCAGTTTACCAATTTATTTTATCCTTACACATTCCTATGAGGCAAGTTTTCACCTGCTGGTCCCTTTACTTTGTTGATGAATTGATTGAAACAAGAGAAGCCTTCTTGCTTGCAGTCACATTACCAAAGAGGACAGGAATTGGGATTTGAACCCAGGCAGTCTGGCATCTGAAATCATATTCATCTTCACTTTGCTAGATGGTATCTCAGAAGCTGAGTTGTTTTCTGGTCCAAGATGTTTCCTAGCGTATGTCTGAATGCTCCATCTGAGCTTCTTTGGAAGTTTACTGAAGGTTAACATTTTACAGGTTTTATCATAGAGGTGGTTTGATTGTGCATCTCAATAAATAAAGAATTTAGTTCGTAAGGAAATTCACACATGAAAAGCCTTTTTTGGTGTTTTGTTTTTTTATTTCACATAACTATATTTTGAAGTAAAACTGTCAAAATATTGTCAAATAGTAGTTTAAGATTAATTTTTCTGTAGATTTTGCCATAATTTGTTGGAAGTTGTACATTTCTTTATGAATATATCTGTCAGCTGTACAATCCAGTTTTTATAGAATTGAAGAAAAGAAGCCCGAACTATTATCCAAGTGAGTTTTTATAATTTACTTGTCTAACATCACTTAGGTTTGTCTTAGAAAGCTCTTCCTTAAACTGTTGAAGCTATGAATAATACTAGTTTAGCAAAAAGATGACTATAACGTTAAAATTTTGATTACTGATTATTCTTGATTCTTTCTTGCCATTATGTCTCCACTTTCCCCTTTCCAATTAATTTGGCCCTGATATCTGTACTTTTAAAATACAGTGCGAATCCATAACCTTTCACCATTTATATTTCTACCTTAGTCTAAACTAGTGGCTCTCCACTGTGAGAGATTTTGCTCCTTTCCCGTGTAGGACATTTGGCTGTGTCTGAGGACCTTTTCGATTGTCATGGCATCTGGGTTACTCCTGGCATCTACCAAGTAGAGGCGGTGATGTTGCTAAATATGCTACAGGGCACAGGCCAGCCTCTTACAACAAAGAATTACTTCTTCCAAAATGTCAGTGCTAAGGTTGAGAAATCCTTGCCTAAACCATTATCATTTCTCTTTGGACTGTTGCAAAGACACCTGTTGTTTAGGGTCCAGTCTTATTTCTCAGATTAGTTTTCACAGAGTAGCATCATTGTGTTTTAAAATGTAGTTTGAATTTTGTTGGTGTCTTTGCTTAAACCTTCTTGTGATGTTTAAAATTAGATTTAGAGTAAAGTCCAAGCTCTTTCCCTTAACTTTTTTCTGCTTATCTTTATATGTATTTATACACTGAGACCTCTTCACTGAAGAGGTCTTGAGCCACATAGCAAGCCAGACCTGTTTGTGCCTGCAGCTTTTGGTCAAGAATATTTGTTCCCCATATTTTGTATGGCTAGCTCCCTCTTACTATTCACGGTTCTCAGTTCCACAGAGAGGCCTGACCTGGTCACTTTGTCTAAAATAACTACTGTGGGACTTCCGGGAAGATGGCGACCGGGTAGGCAGCAGAGAGAGAACCTCCCAGAGGATTACCACCCAAACAATGAAATATAGCAATATGAAGACAGAAATAAGGACTTCCGGGAAGAAGACAACCAGCTGAGAGAGCGAGTGCGGAGGGAAGAACGGCTTCAGCTCCTGAACCAGACAGAGAACGCGCTACTGGGACAAACTGTGCCAAACCCGGCAGCGCTCCGGGATCCCGCTCAGAACCCCACCCCCGCAGCCAGCGCTGCACGAACTGGAGCAACAGCGACCGGCCGGCGGGATTTCTGAGTCGGGCAAAATCTCCATCCAGGGAAAAACATCTGAACGGCACTCCTGTCTGCACGATCACAGGGTGAGTTAAGTACGCGCTCTAACCGGTTTTTCCTGAATCGGGAAGAAGCTCAGCCCAGCGAGAGACATCAAAGCAGCTTTAAGGACTGCGGGATCTCACGGATGGGAAGACCTACTTAGGCGCCCCAACGGGTTTTGTGAGGGGGGAAGGAGCTCCACCCAGGGAGGAACACCTGAGTGGCCTCTCTGCAAGAATCCTGGGGTGGTGAGCTGTTTATTCGCCCCGGCCAGGTCTTGGGGTAGGGAGTAGAAGCGGAAATCTCAGCAGACAGCTTAAGGGACATTCTCCCAAAGAGAAGTAACCATTGGAGCAGCCTCTGCAGCAGACCTTTGCCTGCTGAACTGTCTGTGGAATTTATAGCTCCACATTTTGAATCTGATACC
>PVLD010020752.1:0-33149 GCA_004027595.1 Dinomys branickii | reverse complement strand
GATGAAGGTAACATTATGTAGGACAGCATCCAGAGCTAATTCCCTTCTATGTTCTCTATAATTCTGTATTTCCTCAGTCGTTTTTGTATTAGCAGAAATGAAGATAACTTTATATTATACAGCATCCAGTGCAAATCCCCTACTATCTTATCTATAATTTGGTATTTTCTTTAATGTTTTTGTGTTAACTAATGTGAAGTTAACTATGTAATAGAACATCCAGTTCTAATTCCCTACTATATTCTGTATAACTTTGTATTTTCTGTATTGTTTATGGCTTTTCTGGTTCATATGTCTCCATTCTTTTGTCTTTAAAATAAAATTTTAAAAAAAAATTAAAAAAAAATACTAATTTGGTTTGAAGTATTCAGAAGGAAGGTTCTAGTTTATTTTTTAAGAAGAGAAAAGGATTCTAAGTAATTGAGACTGAATTATGTAGCTTTCATTCTGAGAAGAACAGTTAGAGCACCTTGGCCGGACAGACGGTGCTGATTCAGTTACTGTTTATTGAGAACCTGTACCTTGCCACATACCATTTTAAACTCTGTGGATGCTGCTGTAAGTAAAACCAGTAAGGAAAATGCTAGTAGCAAGATCAGAATAATGGTCATACTTAGGGGCGGGGAGGGGTACTGGGAATCAGACTCAGGGCCTCACACTTGTCAGGCAAGCGCTGTGCTGCTGAGGCATATCCCCGGCCCTGACAGTGGTTGTATTATCTGAACAAGATAATAATGATTTTTGTGATCATGTATGACTCTCACAGATTCCTTGGAATGTCAAAATAGGTAATAATATTTACCCAAAATACAGGATGTAAATTTTTTTTTTGGTACCAGAAATAGAACTCAGAACCTCACACTTGCCAGGCAGGTGCTTGTGGTGCTGAACTATATCCCCAGCCCCAAAATGTTTTTAAAGTATTGCAAAATGTCTTAGTAACATCCAGTTTTCTAAAATATGTTATGTTTGGAAGAAATTATAACTGAATTTTAAAATGTTAGTTATGATTCGTTTTACATCACTGATGTCAACCTTTATGTAACATTTCAGTTATTATTTGCTACACAATATACTGTTTTAAATTTTCTTAGATTGAATTTTTTTCTTAGGGTTTTCTTTTCTAATTTAGTAAACTTAATTTTTATATAGTAGTTTTAGCTGTACAGCCATCTTGCAGTAAGATTTTATTTAGACTTACAAATAATTCTGAGAATTACATAGATAAGAAGTAGAAATTAAATTATTTGATTTTTTTTTTAAAGCTGAGCAAGGAAATAATAACACCATTCAACAAACTGTTCAGGCCTAAAACAAAGGATTCCAGCCTCAGTTACTCTCTTTCTCGCCAGCCCCACGTCCAGTTTACTGGCAGCTTTCATCAGTTGTGACCCCCGAACATTTCTCATAATCTAGTTGCTTCTTGCGGTCTCCGTTAGCATCGTCTCTCACTACAGCTCTTAAGTAGTGGCCTGACTTTATGGCCCTGACCTTAAAATCTTCCCATAACAGTTAAGATAAAATCCACGTTTCTTATCGTGGATTTTTCATCAGCCAGCCTTCATCTCCCTTTTCAACCTCATCTATGGGTTTTCCTCATCTGTGGTTTTTAATCTATAGTGTAAGTTATAGGCACGCTAGAATTTTTCTTGTGCCTTAAGCTGGTTACTTCCTCAGTATCTGTATGCTTGCTGGTGCTACAGGCTTAAATGTTCTTCAAACAGCAGAATCGTTGTCAGCATCTCAGAAGTCTTCCCTGATTCTTCTAAAGTAGCCCCCTCTGCTCACTTACCTCTCTGTATAGTTTCAGTAGCATCAACTTACTCACTTTTGTGGTAGTTTAAAATGACTGTAGAGTCTTTGCAGTTTCTCCCATGGGAGGTGAAATCTGTTTCCTCATCTCTTGAGTCTGGCCTCATTGTAGGACTTGTTCTGAAACAATAGAATGTGGCAGAAATGACACTCTGGGACCTTCAAGCAAGAACTCAAGAGGCCGTGTAGCTTATGCTGTCACTTTCAAGGAGCTACCGCCTGTGCAGAAACTCAGATTAGTTTTCTTGAGAATGAGGAGAGGGAGGGAGGGAGGAGAAGAAAGCGAAGAGGGGGCAGTGAGGGAGGCAAAGGAAAGGCAGACAGCCTGGAAGGGAGGGGAGGGGCAGGGAGAGAACTTGAATGAATCCTACCTGAGATTCTGGAAACAGGCTGCCTGCCAACTGATTATGACCACATGACTGGACTTAGTAACCTTGTGGTACAGAAGAGCCATCCAGGCAAGCCCAAGCCAAATTGCCAATGAAAAGTATTATGAGAAAATTTTTTTTTTTTTTTTTTTTTTGTGGTACTGGGGATCGAACTCAGGACCTTGCACTTGCCAGGCGGGCACTTACACCACTGAGCTATATCCCCAACCCTTAAATGATTATTTTTAATCTAGGTTTTAGGGTAGTTTATTATGTAGCGACAGATTTAGTTGCTGCATAGCACCAAATATCTGCAATTACTTATACCCTGTTCTATCAGATTTCTCCATTAGAATGTAAATGTCCTGAGATTAGAGACCTTATGTTTTTTGCTCTGAAATCCTCAGCACTGAGAAGGAGGCCTTGTACATAGTAAGTGTTAAATATGCACATAGTGAATTAGTGAAAGAATGAAGAAATGAGTGTACAGTAAATTATATGAACTGCTGGAGATCACATCTACTGTTCATGCTCAACTATCAAAGATTCTTGGAGTTTTTGCTGTTGACATCCTACTTCACTTACCACTTGTGTGGCCTAAGCTAATTTATATAATCTCCTGTTGCCTTATGTAACAATTAAATGCACTAAGTCTTGAAAAGCACTTGTTGCAGTATCGGGTACATAGACCAGTAAAGCTAAAGCAAGGGAAAAAAGAAAAAGTTAAGACCTTGTGGAGTTGTCCATGGTTGCAGCTTTGTAGAAAAAAGCATGGTGTTTTTTTTAAGGATGTATTTAGTCTTAGTTTTTAGTCTTTTTGTTTTATTAGTTTTCATTCTTTTTGAACTGGTGCGTGGAATCTAAACTGTAATTACCAAATACATGGCCAACTTCTCTGTAAAGTAACTAAATAAGAAATTTAATGGATGCCATAGAGAAAACAAAGACTATCATCAGGGTTGGGTACGACGTTCTGCTCCAGTAAACAACCCCAAGTTCCTGTGGCTTGAAACAGCAAACTATTTCTTTTTTCTTTTTCATGCCCGTTTGAGGTCATCCATGTTATCAGAACGGTCATCCTGGGACCCAGGACAACTCTGTGAAATGTTGCCACTCACGGTGACAAGAGAAAAGGGAAGTGGTGGGGAAGGCTGGCTTGTAAAAGCTTCCCTGCTATGGTAGCCATCCCTTCTGCTCAGACTATATTTTACCAGCAGATAATGGGAGTCACCAAGCCACCCAAGTTCAGTGGGGAAACAGAAGATAATCTCCCATGAGCTTAGAAGCAAAAGGAGAATGTATTTTTGAACAGCGCTAGTGGAAGCCACACGGAGGCCGGTGGTGTCTTGTAGTTATTATGATTGTCACATCTAGCTTAGGAGCTAGAAATGAGTTTCGCCACAGCAGTGCAAAACAGCCTTTGCCCAGATCCTTTTTTTTTTTTTTTTTTTTTTGGTCCTTTTGAGACAGGATCTCGCTACGCAGTTCAGACTGGCCTTGAGCTCACTTTGTAGCCCAGGCTGGTCTCAAACCTGATCCTCCTGCCACAGCTTCCTGAGTGCTGGGATTCCAGGTGTGTGCCACACCCAGGTCCAGATCCTTTTTTTAAAATCAAGGTCCTTCACTGATAGTTTATGTGGAAATAGCCACTACTTTTGTGGATTATTGTTCCTAGAATGATCAAGGAGGAAATTCTCAGAGCTCCCGGAGTTGTACTTTATGCGTACTTCCACAACTTTCATTTTAAGGAATTGAGTTGTCCTTTTCTGTCACCAGGACATCACTAGAATTGGTGATGTGAGATTGCCTTATGGGGACAGCATGCGAACTTTTCCCTTAGAGGACAAAAGGACATACAATGGAAAGCTTTTTATGGTGCGTTGTTTCTTATTCTCTCCCCAGCCAAACCACCCAACCATCATCTGGTTCCAGTGCTTTTTTTCCTTGTTCTTTTGGCAGCCTGAATTTTGGATTTTTGATGTTCATAAGCTCCTCTAATAGAGGGTATATGGGGGGAAAGTGCATCATTTTAGTTAATATTACGAACTGTTCAAAGCTCTGTTCCTTATTTCTGTAGATAACTGAGAATTGGTTAAAATGGCTTCAGCAAAATGAAAATTTATAATGTAATTTAGAAGAATTATGGCCAGACATCAGCCCTGAATGCTTTCATTCTTCCAGCATGCTTGGAGCATTGAATAGAAAGTAGCTCGGTGGAAACACTGCAGAATTTGTTTTGATTGCCATCTCTTAGTTGGTTTTACTACAGTGAGAAAAGATCAGGCCAGCGTATTATCCATTAAAGGTCATTTGGCAGAGCGTTTACTTGGCAGTGAGTTCTCTTTTTTTTTTTTTCTTTCTGCCACTTAGGTTATTTTATTTCTCTTTATTGATTTACATAACCTCTTGTAAATGTTTCAATACCATAAAGCACCTAAGATACAATAAAGTATAGGCGGTGTTTTTGTCCAAGCATATTGAGCTTTTTTTTTTTTTGCTCAAACTGTAGAGCAAACCTGTGCAAAACTGTCGCGAACTGTGCTTGCACTTACGTTTCAATAGTGTGAAAGTACCAAGGAAACTCATAAATACTTTATGTTTATAACAGCAGATGTTAAATATTAAAGTGGAATTTTTCTTGTGTTCCTTCTCTTAAAAATTCTCTCTTAAGGGTTGCTTTGTAGAGAGAATGCATGTCTTGTTCCTTCATATCTTGGGTGTTGTAATTGCTGCTTTTGCCTTCAAGGAACAAGCTGCCACCATATCTGCTCTGAGAAGGTATTTGATAATTTTCTTCCTTTTTTTTTTCTTTGAGACAGTATCTCATTATGTAATTTAGGCTGGCTTTTTTTTTTTCGTACCAGGAATCGAACTCAGGACCTTGCTTTTGCCAGGCAGGCGCTTGTGCCGCTGAGCTGTACCCCTGGCCCTAGGCTGGCTTTTGAACTCACTATGCAGCCCAGGCTGGCCTCTAACTCATAGTGATCGTGCTGCCTCAGCCTCCCCTGTGCTAGGATTACAGGCGTGCATCACCACTCCCAGCTGAGTAATTTTTTTCTATATTGAAACCTAGAATTGAAAACTTGCCATTTTTCCTGGCTCACTTTCATCTGTTTGTTGGTAATCATTGTTAATGATAGATGATTAGAAATAACTTTCAAAATTTTTTAAAATTTTGGTCATCTGGTTAAAAACATTTTTTCCAATGAAACTTAAAATGTGGTTCTTAACTTTTTAAGACTGAATGTTACTCAATTTAAATTATTTCTGGATTAAACTCTAATCATTTATCATTATGATCAGTGACATTTATTTAATGCTGAGACAGAGTCTTACTAAATTGTCCAGGCTGGTCTCAAACTTTCCATTCTACTGCCTCGGTCTCCTGAGTAGCTAGGATTATGGGTTGAAAATCATCTCTATTTATAATATATAATATAACATAAACACTTTGTAAATAGTTGTTATACTGCATCAGTTAGGTAATAAGGAAAATCTGTACATGTTGAGTATGGAGACAATTTTTTTAAAAAAATGTTTTCAGTTTATGGCTTATTGACTCTGAGTTACTGAATCTGGATACAGAGGGCCAATTATATATGAGTGTAAATCTCTGGTTTGAATTACATATGAATGACAGAAGTGTTGAGCATGTGGTTTTGTACCAGAAGCTCTGAACAGCACGCTAGCTGTGTGTTCTCTGAGATGAGGTCTGGCAGGAGATTAAGTCATGACAGCTTAGCTTGGAAGCTTCCCCGGCCAGCTACTTGTAGCACAACTCACCTGAGACAAATCCATCCTCTTACTTTAGTCATTTCAGAGTTTAAATTTAATCTGGTACTGAATTGTTAGCATACTATTCTTCATGATATTTTGATTTCCTGTCTATTTTGATTGATAGTGGGCAAAAGGACAAATGGAAAATTTTACAACTAATTTGCTGCTAAAGTTTGCTTGCATGAAAATAAAACAGAGATCTACCATATTGTGATATTCCTATATCTTCTGATTATATTCTAGAATTCCAAGATTTATAAAATAAACTACAACTGAAAGTGTTTTGTTTTGGTTTTTTTGGATCTTTTTTGAGACAGGGTCTGACTATGCAGTTCAGGCCGGTGTTGAACTCACTTTGTAGCCCAGGCTGGCCTCGAACTCACAATGATCCTCCTGCCTCAGCCTCCTGAATAGTGGGATTACAGGTGTGCGCCACCACATCCAGCTGAAAGTGTTTTCATTTAGTTTGAGAATTAATTAATATAAGGGCAATACTTTTCTTAATTGCCTTTGGTTCTAGTAATTATTTATGGGATCCAGTCTATGCAAGCTTAAGGCTTGTGATATTATTATGTACCTGAATTTGATAGCTTCAGTGAGTTTATGAATATTTTTAGTTATCAATTTCTGTGCAACTCACAAAATGTATCTTAACCCAGTTTATGTCATCTTTCAGGGCACAGAGTATTAAATCATATTAGAAGAAAATTAACACTTGCATCTGTACAGATAAGTAAGCTTTTCGGGTAGCAGACCTGGAAGAACAAAGTCATTATTAGTCCCTCCGTTTATACCCAGACTAAAGAATTTTCTCTCTCAAAGTAAATATCCATTACAGACTTAGCCTTTTCATAGTTTTTTTTGTATTCATTTTCAGTGAGGTGTTTTTCCACATTATCAAAGTAGTGCCTAGTATGAAATATTTGGAAATAGATAAAAGTATAAAAACTGTTTTCGCTTATTTTAACATCTAGCATTATGACTTTAAAAAATAAGTGCAACTCTCTGGGAATCTGAAGCAGAAGGACTGCAGGATCGAGCCTCACCTGGTATACTTAGCGACTTAAGAGAGTCCGAAGGTCTCAGAATAAAACGTGAAGGGGTAGGGTAGCTCAGTCTGAAGGTCCCGGGTTTAATCCCCAGTACTTGGGTGAGGGGAGGATTACACTACAGTGTTACCTGGTAAAACTTTTTTGTGGGGGAGGAGGGTGCTAAGGACTGAACCTAGGGCCTCACACATGCTAAGCTATAATTATGTGGTTTTATAAGTACTTATTACTGTCCTTGAAACACACACACACACACACACACACACACACACATGATTAAAGATAAGAAACTTTAAAGGAGAATCACGAGTCTGAGTCCTGCTGGACAACTTATTGAGACCCTTTCTCAAAAAGGGCTGGTGTATAGCTCAGTGTAAAAGCCTGGATTCGATCCCCAATCAGAAACAGGAGAACTATATATTTTCTTTTTCTTGGCGGTACTGGGGGTCGAACTCAGGACCCTGCGCTTGCTAGGCAGGCGCTTATTCCACTGAGCTATATCCCCAGCCCCAGGAGAACTATATTTTTATTAGTTGGTATAAGTTTGAGCTACATACGTATATACACATCCCATACGTATATATGTACATATACATATCACTCCCTCCCCTTGTCCTCCTCCTGAAGATCTCCTTCCCATCCCCAGACTTTACCTCCCTGTTTCCTATCATGTCTCCTTTGTTTTGGGTTTTTCATGTAAGAGAAACCACGTGCAGTTTATCCTGATTGATCTCACCCAGCATCGTGTGTAAACACTTAACATTTCTGCTCTGGTAGTGCTGCTGCTGAGACGTGAGCGTGCCTCAGCATCAGCCGGAGGGCTCGTGAGTGGCTGCTGGCCCCACACCCAGAGTGCTGATTCACAAGGTCTGGGGTGCGGCAGAGAATTCCATTTGCTCCAAGGTTTCTCAAGGTAATGCTGGTACTGCGGGCCTAAGATCACATTTTGGGAGGCACTCTTAGGTAGAAGTAGTTTTCAGAAATATACTCCTGCTTTACAAAAAGTAGCAATCTAAAAGTCAAATAAATCTTTAATGATTCTTAGAATGGAAATGTGTGGTTTTTTTTAACTAAATATATGAAACTCATTTTAGAGAACTAAAATTTGGTTCTAAAAATGATATACTTCTTCCATTTTCAAAATAGAAGTGTGTTATGTTTCCATAACCAACAGTTATGTCATCGAGGACTTACCATTTTGATGCCTAGAGTATGACTTTAAAAAGAGATAAAACCCTTTTGTAGGGGTATAGCTCAGTGGTAGAATGCTTACCTCCCATGTACAAGGCCCTGGTTTTGACCCCCAGTATGCCCCTAATTAAGTGGCCCAAGGAGAGCGTGTTACCTGGGAAAAACCTAAGACTAAAAGTTACTAAATGGAATGTCACAGCAATGAAATAGCATTTTTCTTCCTAAGGAGTCTGAAATACATATAACCCAAGCAAATCATTGTTAGTGAGGATTCAGGGGATGAAAACCTGAAAAAAGTAAATAAATCAATGAACCTGACCAACTGTGTGTCTTAAAATGATCTGGTAGCCTCAGTTAAATTCAGTTTCACAAAGGAAAGATTAGGAAACAAGGCAGATTTTTGCAGTGGGAAAGGAGAAGAGAAGGAGGAGATAAGGGTGGGTAAAAGGATCTAAAATGATCAAGTTATATTATATGTAAGCACCAATTTCCCCAAAACAAACATCACTATTCCGTAGTGCATGCTGGAGATAGAGCTCCGCGGCACAGCACCTGCCTGGCAAGCACAAGGTCCTGGGTTCAATTCCCAGTATCAAAAAATTCTTAAAAAGTAAACCAACTATTCTGTATCACAGACATGCACAAATAAATACATTCTGTTTCATTAGGGTTTAGGAAGGGCTGATAAAAGTTCTGTAAACTCATTACCTGGTAAAGAGGAAGTCTAATTTCTTAGTTTTTAATAATTACATCTGGCTAATCAAGGGATGTAAGTGGCTTGAGGAGTTGATGGTATGGCAAGTAGTGGCTGCCAACCCAGAATCCATTGAAGAGCACAAAGATTAGCTTTGGCTTTTTTCTTGCTTTTCGTCTTTCATGACAAGGCAGCTCAGCAAAGTCACATTGCTCTTCTGGGCCCACCAACATCAGGCTAAGTACTTCCCTCTACGGTGTGACCCACAACCCCTTGACACAAGTAGAAGTTCTGTTTTGTCATGTGACTGCTAGAATATATGCTTGAAGAATCTGTACCATGTAGAAATATTCTTTTTGGTATTAATACTTACATTTTTATTACTGCCTATTTTTAAAATTTGGGGTTTTATTTTGTTTTTTTGATATATGGTCTCACTCTGTAATTCAGATGGGCCTTGAACTCACTGTGTATCTCAGGTTGGTCTCTAGCTCATAGTGATCCCCCTGCCTCAGCCTTTGGCTGCTGGGATTACAGGCGTATGCCACCATGCCTGGCAAAATATTGAGTTTCAATATTGTATTTTCATACATATATTTTTATCATAATTATCTTTATATATATGAACAGCTAGTAAAGTGAAGATCAGCTATCAGGTAGATTTTTAGGGATGTAATCAGCGGCGTGCACAGAAAAATGAGTACAGCCAGGCAGGGCTCCTGTACTGGCTCTGACTTCATATTTTTTCTTTTACAAATGACACAGAAAGGTGCACCTTGCCAAATTTTGAAGCAAAGCTTCCTTGATTTCTTTAGTCAAATATCAGATGTCTTAGAACAGCCTTGTTAAGAACAGAGTAAAAAGAAAACCCACGAATTGGGAAAAAATTTTAGCCACCTTTCCCTTAGACAAAAGACTTCTATCTAGAACGCATAAAGAACTAAAAAAAATCAGGCCCCCAAAATTCAAAGACCCAATCCAAAAATGGGCATCTGAGATGAATATACATTTCTCAGATAAAGAATTACAAACAGCCAATAAATACATGAAAAAATGTTAAGCATTATTGGTTGTTCAAGAAATGCAAGTTAAAACAACACTGAGATTCCATCTCACTCTAGAAAAAATGGCTGTTGTCAAGAAATCAACCAATAACTAGTGTTGGAGGGGCTGTGGGGAAAAAGGAACTGTTCTCCACTATTGGTGGGAATGCAGACTGGTACAACCACTGTGGAAATCAGTGTGGAGATTCTTCACAAAACTAAGATTACAGGTCCCATTCAACCCAGCTTTTCCCCATTTGCCAAAACATCATACCACAACAATATACATGCACCCATGTTTATTTAGCAGCACAATTTGTAATAGTTAAATCTTGGAAATCACCCAAATGTTCATTAACTGAGGAAGGGATAAAAAAAGTGGTATCTTTATACAATGGAGTATTATGCAGCTATAAAGATAAACTCAAGGCTTTATAGGTAAATAGGTGAAATAAATCAGACCAACATGTGTAAACATCATATTGTCTCCCTAGTATAAGAACCTGAAAGAGTAAATAAAATCTGAAAGGTACAATAGATATTGTGAAAGAGAAAGAAAATGTTCAAAAGAAAACAACAACTGGAATGAGGGAAAGGAGAAAAAGAAGGAAGGGGGGAAAAATATATATATATATACACAAGATAGCTAAGATAATTATGCTACTAATTTCTATTGGTTTATTGAAAGGAACAATTAATGCTTCATTTTTTTTACAAATTTTGCATGCTTATATCTGGTCATCTGAACAACTACTTTGAAGACAACAATATGTAATATAACAACCAGTGTTGAATTCCTATCATCTTTTTTTTTAAATTCTGTATTGTTTCTAATGGGTTTTTTAAAATTACTTTTTATTCTCTTTAAAATAAAAAAAAACCCACAAAACACAAGTTGCCAGGTAAGCATGGTGGCACATGTAATCCCAGCACTCAGGAGGCTGAAGCAGGAGGATCACTGTGAATTCAGGGCCAGCCTGAACTACATAATGAGACTCTGTCTCAAAAGACCAAAAAAAGCACATGTTGCCAAGCTTCTGTATCTGTTATCTCTGACAAAATCTGAATGGCACGTTGGTTCTCTTTCTTAATGTGCCACCAATAATGTTGGAGATAACTATTTGCGGTGTGCTGAAATTGTGAATCATTACTGTGTTTATCTTATTTCTATGCCATTATTTTTAAACACCCTTCTTGGGAATGTGGTAGGTAGAGTCCACCTATGAAAATGTAACACCCACTTCAACCAAATAATTATATATTTATTTGTTGAGTCACTAAGGTAACCAGTGATTTCAAAGTGAGTGAAAAACTTACTTAACCTTTGTTTTATTTTTGTTGTATTGGGCCTTAGACACAGTAGGCAGGCAATACATCACCAAGCTATAGCTCCAACCTCTTTTTTTTTTTTTACTTAAACTTTATTTTGAAGTGTGGAACTTTTATTTTGAAGTTGGGGCCTTTTTCCAATATAAAACTCACTGATTTATAGGATTCACATAAATCATAAGATTAAATAGAGATTATGGAAGGAGAGTATCATTAGTCTTGATTGTGGCTAATTAAAGTTCTCTATGCCTCACTTACTGTATGTCAAATTCTTTTCCCTATCAGAGAGTTTTTTAATATCATTTGCACTATCTCCTGCTTTTTCATTGACTCCAGTCAATCTTAAGTTATTCTTGTTTGCCTCATTTAGCAGCTGCTGGATTATTTTTTCATGGTCCCTTGCTATTTTTAAGGAGTCTTTTCTTTCATGATCACTAACTACAAGCCTCTGTCCTCTATCTGAGATACTGTCCTCATGTTGGCTTAATCTGCTGTGGATACTTTCAATGGAATTTTTATTCTGAATATCTGCTTGAATCTGCCTTATGGAGTCCATTTTTTTTCCTATGCTGAGCATTCATGGCTTCTATAATTTTCTTAAGCTCCTCTACTTTTTTGTATCTGTTCTAGAGTCACTAAGCATAGTTTTCATTGTGGACACCGACTCTGCAGTTCTCTGAGAAATTATGTCTGATTTGATTTTTTTTCTTGAGCCTCATTCAATTGTTTTGTTGTTACCACTTCAGGGAGACCAGGTGGATGGCTTTCAGATTGTCCTACCTCATTGCCCCCGGGTTTGCTGTTGGTGAACTGGATGTCAGGGATTGCATCTTAAGTGTCTTCTCATTTTCTTTTTTTTAGTTTAAATCCTGGAGCAATGCTTGTAAATTGCCTATGCTGGGTTGCTTTATTGCTAGTATATAGAACCCTTAGGAAATGACTACTTCTCCAAAGTATTTTCCACATGTAGCTGGTTTTTGGATTTTGAGCCTGTTGCAAGATCCTATGTCTTGCTGGGTGTGATGACACACACCTGTAATCCCAGCACTTGGGAAGCTGAGGTAGGAGGATTGTTGAGTTTGAGACCAGCCTGGGCTACAAAGTGAGCTCAAGGCCAGCTTGAACTGCACAGCAAGACCCTGTCTCATAAAGACCTAAATAAATAAATAAATAAATAAATAAACCTATGTCTTTAATTTGTTGGGGATGAGAAGTTACTGCCCGTTTGGCCTTGCACCTGGTTCTTTGGCACTGTGCCATAGTATTTTCTATGACCCTTAGTCTCAGTCTTGGAATACCAGGAGGAATAGCTGTTTAGAATGATTATGTCACTTTTGGCTAAAATAGTACCATCAGTAATAACAGTAGTAACAATCAGCCTAGGAAATGACAAAATGAGGTAACCATTAATTTGCTGCCTTTAACTGTATGAACTAGATTTGTGGTTATATAACAAGTATATCAGAAAATTATATGCAGTATATAAGTCCTTAACGTGTCAATTTTACCCTCAGGGGTTAAAATTTAAAAGAGGTTAGGGAAAAATAGAGAAGCGGAAGAAGAGGAAGAGATCAGAAGTAAGGCTGGAGGACAAAGGGGGATCACACTAACTTAAGGAAACTGGTGCAGAAACTGGAGGGAAGGAGAGAAAGAACAGAACAGAACTACAACCAGAAAGAGACTAGAAACTACATTCACCTCAGATAAAAACAAAACCAAACAATGAAGGAGAAAACAAACATGAAACAACAAAAAATAAGAGGGAGGGGAGAAAAGCTGCACTTGCAGGTTTGTCTCTGCTGTCACTGGCAGACAACACGTGGAGACAAAGTCCCAGTCCTTGTTGCTCTACCCAGCAAGTCAGCAGTATCTTTTTGGAGGGGCAGCGGATAATCTCAGTGAGCCTGCACCTTCTGGTGGAGACGAGACTTGACCTTTGGCCTGCAGCCATCAGCCCACCTGCCACAGACCAGAGCCCAGTGGGAGCCGCTAGATGGAGCCAGCCGCCACTCTGCAGTCTGAGTCAGTCGGCCCCTCTCCAAGACGACTCCTGGCTAATTGCTCTCCCCCGCAGGGGCCGACTGAGCCCTCAGCACCCAACACCAGCTAGTGCAGTCCTCCATGTCTGCTGCTCCCCTCCACTGTCCCTGTCTGAAGGCCTCTGGGGTCACCAGCAGTCACATGTGTCCACAGGTTTGGATCACTGCTCTCACCAGTGAGAGCATCTCAGGGAGCAGGTGCCACCAGCTACTTCCTTCCTCTTCACTGAAGTTTCTCCCTTCACTTTCCCATGGGCTTCAGTTTGCATCTAAGATCCTTCCTGGGTCCAGGGGACCCACTTCCCTCCCTCTGGTCTTCGTCATGTTGCTATATTCCAGCATCTGGACAGCATCACTCAGAGGCTCTTTCTCTGCTGCTTACCACTCTGCCGTGTGGGTTTCTCCTCTACAGTTGGTTCCCATTATTTATAATGAAACCAAAAGGGGTTGTTTCTGTGAGTCCTCAGTGATAACTCTGATATTATTCACAACATTCTTGTTAAAGCTAGATGAGTGGATTGTGTGAGAATGGGCAGAAAATTAATCAGAAGAACAGTGTATGAGCACGAGAGAGGCCTCCAAAGGTGCTGAGCAGGCCTCAGTACCTCAGTACCACTATGAAGCTGGTCGGAAGGCTTGGGAGCAGGACTCCTGCTCTCTAACCCTTTGGGAAAATGAGTAAGCCAGTTTTCACATCAGCTCCTTAGTGTTTCAAAGCAGTGCTAGCCCTCACTTTAAAATATATCAATATATCCAGGCATGGTAGCACATACCTGTAATCCCAGCACTCAGGAGGCTGAGGCAAGGGGGAGTACCACAGGCAAAGGCCAGCCGGTGCTGCATGGTGAGTTCAAGCCCAGCCTAAACTACAAAATGAGACCCTATCTCAAAAAATCAAAAGAAAAAAATGTAAAATTCCATTATTCATGCCTTAATGTATGGTAGAAAAATCATATCACAATTGCCTTTGAATTTGTTAATTATTGTAGATACTTGCTATGATTTGAATGTTTGGGTTCCCTCCAAATTCATATTGAAACCTGCTTCCCAGTGCTACCGTATTAAGAGATAGCACTTTTAGGAGGTGATTAGGCCTCAGGGTACCCTTTTAGCCCTTCTGAGAAAATTGCGCTTCTGTTCCATCCACTAAGTGAGGACACAGTGTGCAAGGTGCCATCTTGGACAAACAGATTGATGCCCTCGCCAGACCAAATCTCGTGGTGTCTTGATCTTGAGCTTTTCAGCTTCCAGACTGTGGGAAATACTTACGCATTCTTTATAAATTACCTAACCCTGGGGTAGTTTCTTATAGTGGCATGTTGTTTATTTAATGTTAAAGAAATGAAGCTTGCAAATTGAACCTGACATCATTTTATTTACCCAATAGTGTTTTCATCCTTTCATACTCACTTAGTCTCATCTAGTCCATAAATACCTGGAAGTTTCTTGTATACGGTAAACACAAACTTCCCAGTCATAATCTTTCTCCAGAGAAAGAGCTCCCCATGTTGTTATGGATAGCAGAAAAACCTCTTGAAATTCTTCTCATCTGTTTAGGAAGAGATAATAGTACTCCTTCTAAACTTAAGCTTAGAGAATAAATGGGAACAGCAGCTTCTTTTGAAGTGAACCAGAATAACCCTACAGAATATACATGCAGTGTTTTAAGAGTACAGTGTCAGTCTTTGACCAAAATAAAAACTTGAAAGTGAAATCCTGGAGCCATAACAGTTCCATGGAGGTGAAAACATATGAATATACTATATTCTTTTGAGGGGGGGATTTTTTTCCTTTCTTTGCAGAGAAAGTGGTTTTCTGAAAGTACATAGGACTGAAGATGTGAAAGTAAAACTGCATTTTTATGTCCAGGTGGAATAGGCTTGTACTCCCTGCTGCCATCCTCTCGCTTGCTTGCCGCCCGCCAAGGACTTCCTCCTTCCTCCTGTTGAACTCAGGAGAAAGATTCTGTTCCCGAACCATCTTGTGAGCCTGTACTCCTTGGCACAAGCTGGAGACTGTCTGTGATCTCCTGGTCCACGACCTTCAGCTGCTCGTCCAGCTCTGTGCACTTCAGCATCTCCTGATCGATGTTATGAAGCATGGCTGGGTTATTATATTTTTCAGGATTATCATGGAAACTGACCATATTCTTAATTACTTTCCAGTACAGTATTTTGTTTTAGCAATTTTATTTCAATGTCCATTACCTGGCTATCAGTCAGACCTATAATCAGGGGAAGAAAATTTCCTAACACTTGGCTCTTGATTAAATCCTGGCTTCAGTGAGTCACTTGCTTGTCACAGGATGACAAGCTATAGTCATTAGCCAAGTCCTCCCTGCCACATGCATTTCCACACCCACATGCTCTGGTGTTTTTGAAGACTAGTCCTGCTCATGGTTTATCCTGTTTATGGTTTTAGTGTGTGGCCATAGTGCCAAAGACTCAGAAAGTTCAGTATGATGACAGGGCACAGCTAAAATACTTTTTTTTTTTTTTTTGAGCCACAGAAAAAGATAGTTTATTATTATTTAAGTTAATTTACATTCTTGTAAAATACTTTGAGTTAAAAAAAATTGGCATTCCTGAGCAGTGAACTCAGTGCCTTCACACTGAGCTACATCTTCAGCTCTTTTTAAATTTTTTCTTTTAATTTTGAGACAGGGTTTTACTAAGTCACTAAGTTGCCCAGGCTGGACTCAACCTTTGGATCCTCCTGCCTCAGCCTCCCAGAGTGCTGGGGTTATAAGAGTGTGCTGGGCTTTCTGACTCCTTAAATATATTTTTTAAAAGAGTAACTTAGGAGCTGTGAGTACAACCCAGTAATAATAGAACGCATGCTCAGCATGCACAAGGCCCTGGGTTCAATCCCCAGCACTACAAAAAGGAAATAAATCAATCTAGTAATTTCATCTACTACTTTTTTTTTTTTAATGTCTTTTTGAGACAGGGTCTCACTGTGCACTTCAGGCTGGCCTTGAGCTCACTTTGTAGCCCAGGCTGGTCTCGAACTTGCAATGATCCTCCTGCCTCAGCCTCCTGAGTGCTGGGATTACAGGTGTGCGCCATCACGCCTGGCCTTATCTACTACTTTAGATGCTAAATATTTTATAAGTCCATTTCATGTAGTTTACAAAGCTCTGTAAGGTAGGTGCTATTACTATTTCCATCTTACAGCGAGGAAACTAATGCGGAGAAAGAAGAAATGAGTTTGCGTGTGGTAGCTGGTATTTATATGCGATGATTCATCCCAGTTCTACTGCACTGCCTTACTAACATGAGATTTGGATTATCTCTCAAACTTACTGGATAAAATCATTCTTTTTTAAAAGGCATTTTTATGTAATCCCAGCATTCAGGAGGCTGAGGCAGGAGGATCATAGTGAGTATAAGGCCAGCCTGAGCTACATAAATAAGTTGAAGGCCAGCCTGAACTATGCAGTGAGACCCTGTCTCAATAAATAAATCAAATCAATAAATGTATTTTTATAATGAAAATATCCGTTACATAGCCTATTGAGAAATTTAAGCTTGTTGCAAAATAGAAAGAACAAGTTGTACAAAAGAGAAGGAAAAAAGATTGACTTTTATCCTAACAGTGATTTTTTTTTTAAGAGAAAAAAAATAGAACTTTAAAACAATATAATAGGAGGGTAACAATGGTTAATTCATTGCATATTGTTATCTTTAAATTAGTTACTCAGAGTATAAGATATCAGCATTTAATTGTCCAAACAGTATTGGCATAAACCTTTCTTTTCAATGAACGAAGAGAAATTAGTGTCTTAACTATCTTAACTACTTTACACATACATAGTTTTTGTTCGTTTGTTTTTGCTTTTCCCTTCTTTTCTCCATTCTCCCATCCCAGTTTCTCTTTGTTTTTGATTTTGCCTTCTTTTCTCAATTCCTCCATCTCAGGTTCTCTTTCCTTTTGAAGTTTTTTCCCATTTTACAATATTTATTGTACATTTTGGGTCTTGTTTACTCTTTCAGCTTCTCACATTAGGGAGACAATACAATGTTTACACCTGTGTGTCTGGTTTATTTATGAATATGGCCTCAAGTTGCATCCACTTACCTGTAAAAATCTCCGTTTATCTTTATGGCTGAGTACTACCCCATTATATAAAAAGATGGCATCTTTTCTTACCCATTCATTAGTTGATGGGCATTTGGGTTGTTTCTAAGATCTAGCTATTACAAACTGTGCTTCTATAAACATGGGTGCACATATATCGCTGTGGTATGTTTTTAATTCTTCTGGGAAGGTACCCAGCAGGGAAATAGCTGGGTCAAATGGGACCTCCAGGTCTATTTTTTGAGAAACCTCCACACTGATTTGCACAGTGGTTACTTCAGTCCACACTCCAACCAACGGTGGGAAAGGGCTCCTTTTCCCCCACAGCCCCTCCAGCATTTGTTATTGGTTGACTTCTTGATAATAGCCCTTTTTTCTGGGGTGAGCTGGAATCTCAGTGTTGTTTTCATTTGCATCTCTTGAATAACCAGTGGTGTTGAACATCTTTTCATATTTGTAGTTGCTGTTTGTATTTCTTAATCTGAGAAGTGTGTCTTCATCTCAGATGTCTATTTTTGAATTGGGCCTTTAAATTCGGGAGGGCTGATATTTTTGAGTTCTTTATATATTCTTGATAGGAACACTTTGTCTGAGGAACAGCTAGCAAACATTTTTGTCACATTGTGAGTTGTCTCTTCACTCTGTTGGTCATTTCTTTTGTGGTGCAAAAGCTTTTTAAATAAGATGAGATGCTAGTTGTTGATTCTTTGTGATAGTTCCTGTGTAATAGGGATTTTATTCATAAAGTGTTTGCCTACTCCAGTGTCTTCAAGAGTTTTATCTATTCTTCAAGCAGATTGAATGTTTCTGTTTTAATATTTAGATCTTGGATCCATTTTGAATTTAGATTAGTGCATGGTGAAAGATGTGGGTCCAGTTTTAATCTTCAGCACATTCTGAGCCCGTTTTTCCAGCACTATTTATTAAAGGCTTTCATCCAGTGAGTGTGTTTGCTACCTTTGTCAAAGGTAAGGTGGCTAAGTGTGCCTGGAGTTGTTTTTGCATCTTCTAATCCATTCCATTTCAGATCTGTTTTTTTTTTTTTTTTTTGCCTGTATCACACTATTTTTATCACTGTAGTTTTATAGTGTAATTTGAAGTCAGGAATTGTGATGCTCCCAGCCTTGCCTTTCTTTCCCAGAATTGCCTTTGGTATGCTAGGTCTCTTCTGGTTCCAAATAAATTGTTGGATTGTTTTCTGTAATTCTGTGAGATATACTGTTGGAATTTTGATTGGAATTGGATTAAATCTGTATAACAGTTTGGGAAGTATGGCCATTTTCACTATATTGGTTTTTCCTGCCCCAGAGCAAGGAGTATCTTTACATTTTCTGATATCCTCTTCAATCTCCTTTTTCAGAGTAATGTAGTTTTCAATGTAGAAGTCTTTTAGATCCTTCCTTATATTAATTTCTACATATTTCCTTTTTTGGATGCTATTTTGAAAGGTGTTGTTTCCCTAATTTCTGTTTCAGTAGTTTGTTATTTGTGTACAAGAAGGCTATTGATTTTTGTGTTGACATTTATCCATCTATGCTACTGAATTTGTTTATTAAATCTAGCAGTTTTTTAGTGGAGTTTTTGGCGTCTTCTTTGTAGAGTATCATGTCATTTGCAAATAATGATAATTTAGCTTCTTCCTGTCCTATCGTTATTCCTTTTCTTTCTTTCTCTTGTATAATTACTTTAGCTAAAGTTTGCAGGATTATCTTGAATAAGAGTGGAGACAGTGGACATCCTTGTCTTGTTCTTGAAAGCTTTCAGTTTTTGTCCATTTAGTACGATCTTGGCTGTTGGCTTGTCATAGGTGGCTTTTATCAGATTGAGATAAAGACCATCTATTCCATTTTTCTGTAGAGTATTTATCATGAATGGGTGCTGGACTTTGCCAAGAGCTTTTTCTGCATCTGTTGAGATGATCATATGGTTCTTGTCCTTGGCTCTGATAATATGGTGGGTGTATTACGCTTACTGATTTATGTGTGTTGGGTTTAATCCCACTTGGTCATGGTGTATAATCTCCTTGATGATTTACTGCATTCTGTTTGCCAGTATCTTACTGAGGATTTCTGCATCTATGTTCATTAGGCAGATGGGCCTGTAGTTCTCTTTCTTAGTCGGGGCCTTCTTTGGTTTTGGAATCTGGGTAATGCTTGCTTCCAGGAATGAATTTGAGAGTATTGCTTGCCTTTCAATTTCATTAAAGAGTTTGAGAAGTAGTGGTGTTAGATCTTTTCTAAATTTCTTATAGAATTGAGCATTGAATCTGTCAGGGCCTGGGCTTTTCTTTGTTGGTAGGTTTTTAATTACATCTTTGATTTCATTGATTAATATTGGTTTATTTAGGATTTTTATATCTTCTTGATTTAGCTTTGGTAATTCATATGTATCTAGGAATCTGTCCATTTCTTCTGCATTTTCTATCTTCTTAAAATACAACTTTTCAAAGTAGGTTTAGAGAATCTGGATTTCTCCAGGATCCATTGTAATTTCATCCTTTTCATTCCTAATTGAGTGGATTTGAGTCTTTACTTTTTTTGATAAGGTTGAATCTAATAGTGTTTTATATTGTTGCTCAAAATTTATTCATTCAGCTCAGAAATGTGGTGTTCTTTTACCTTCTCATTGGTAGTGCATTGTTTTTGTTATTTCAGAAAGATTTGACTTTGTACATTTAGTCTCCCCATCCAAGAAAATGGTACATTTTTCTTTTTTGTAGTTACAGTATTTTAAAGGTTTTTATTTTAGAATAATTTTCGATATTATAGAAAAGTTGCAAAGGTAGTAGGTTTCCCATATACCCAAATCTATTTCTTTTATCATTAACATCTTAATTTAGTGTAGCACGTTCCTCACAATTAATAACCCAATAGTGACACATTACAACTAAAGTCCATACTTTATTCAGATCTCCTGGGTTTTGCCTTCATCCCTTTCTTTTCCAAGGTTCCATCAGTATACCACGTTACTTTCCGTCATAACATCTCTGTAGGCTCCACATTGCTGTGTCAGTTTTTCAGACTTGCCTTGGTTTTGGTAAACCTTGACAATTTGAAGAGTACTGGCCAGGCATTTCAACTGGGAATCATGTCATGCTTTTCTCCCAATGAGAATGCAGTTGAAGGTTCTGGAAAGGAACCTGCAGAAGTGAGGCGCCGTTCTCCCTCGTCACATGCAAAGCTCATGCTCTCAACATGAGTTCCCGCCGACCCTGTTTGTCAGGATGTTGTACGCTTGAGAAGAGGTCGCTATCTGCAGCTCCCACCTGAAAAGCTGGGAGAATGATGCTCCCTTCACTCCTTGAGAGCAAAGAACAGCCCTCGGCCATGTAACAACCGTAGGCAGTGATGGTCCTAGGAGACCGTATCACCTGGAGGTGCCACAGCCACCTCGCTCTGTGCGTCTAAGCTCTGTGACGCTCACACAGCACACAAACAGAGCCAGCTGAGGGTACACATCCCAGAATGTGACCCTTCATTGAGTGACACATGACCCTATTTACGTAGATCATTTGGAATTTGGCTCAGGAAATTTGTCTTTTCTCTCTCGTATACTTATGAAATCATTTGTAATAGTATCTACTTATGGATATTTGTCTTTAATTCTTTGGGTTATAATCTAATACTGCTTTATTTTGCTGTGCAAATCATTCCAGTTTGGCTTTTGTAGGCTTCTTGTCTCTGACGTCCCCCCAATGTGGGTGTGTTTTGCTAGTTTGCTTGTGTAGCACTTCCTTACTGCTAGCACTATAGAAAAGCTCACCTTACATAATACTCTGCTTTAGAAAGCTATAATAAATAGGTAGGCTCTTGCAATTTTCTTTGAAGAAAATCTTACCACCTTTTTTCATGTTTAAAGGCAATTGAAGGAAATACTGATTTTTTAAAAAAACTTTTACCCAATTTTCAAAATCAAATATTTGTTTCTGCTACTTGCTGTCATAATTTTTCACTTTATGATATTTTTTCAGGAATTAATTTTTTTATGTGTTGCCAGTTTTGGAAAATTGACATGTGTTTTGATTTTTTTGTTCTTGTAACAAAAGAGTAGTAAGGGTACAGGTAAAAGGAGAAATTGAAGGAATTGGTGTAAATTTGTTCAGAGCAGCGGTCCTCTTACTTGCTACCCAGCTGATAACACCAGCTACCACCAAAAAGAGGCTTACATAGAACATTGGTGTTCAGTGTTATGTATTTGTGTAGTGTTCGTTTTTTTTTAAGCAATGAGCTTTTTTTATATAATCTGGAAAATAACAAGGGTTTATTTTGAGACTCAATGGAAATGTAAAGAAAGGAACTTATCCTTTCTGTGGTTGGAAATGCTTTAGAGCCTGAGAACTTTTTTCCATGCTTGATACACTCAAAGCTGTTGGTTATTTTGCATTAAATTTGTTTAGATGTGTCTCTTACACTTGTTACACTGAATTAGTGCATTTGGCACTTCTAATTATTTTATGTAATTGCAATGACCACCTTAGCGTTTGAATATTGTTTGGCATTCTCTGAATATGCAAATGTCTCTCTCTCCCTCTCCCTCTCTCTCCCTCTCCCTCTCTTTGGGGGGGGGTACTGCACTACACCCCAGTCTTTTTTATTTTATTTTTTTTGAGACAGGGTCTTGCTAAGTTATCTAGGATTGTCTAAAACTTGTGATCCTCCTGCTTCAGGCTTCCAAGGTGCCTAGTTAGATTTTCTTTTATTTTCTTCCTTTGGGGATTGATGCCCGGGCCTCACACATGCTAGGATAATAGTGCTGTACTATAATACTGCTGCTTCTCTAGTCTTCTGTTGGATCTTCTATTCTGTCTCTTCCAAGCCTTATGCCCTAAATTTTATGTCCTTGCTTTCTACTTAAGCACTTAGGCCTGCCATTAAGGAAGCCCTCTCTGCATTTCCCCTGCTATGTGGCTTGGCATCCAGATCAGAGTGCTACTGTAACCACTGAACTCCAGGAGGGAGCAGCGCCACAATTTGTTGACCCACTGAAACCCCACCTATTCCCCAAAAAGGAATTCTTACAAATTTAAGTTTTAAGAGCTGATGTGGTGGTGCACACCTGTAATTTCAGCCCTTGGGAGGCTGAGACAGGAGGATCACTACAAGTTTGGGGCCAGCCTGAGCTACGTAGTGAGACTGTCTCAAAAAAAAAAAAAAGCCTTAATCTTACTACTCTTTGCAAGTTAGGATATTCTAAGTTTTAACAGTAGAAGAAGTGAATTAAAACACCAGTAGAACTTTATTTACAACTGCTCCAAAACCATAAACTATGTCCTTTTGTCCTCCCTATTATTTTTGTTTCAGTACAGCATACACAAAAGAACCAAACATTTGGTTAACCTAACTCAAAATCAGAAAGGTTTGGTGCGGTATGATGATGCACACCTGTAAACCCCCACCGAGGGAGGCTCAGGCAGAAGGGTGACAATTATAGTGCTACCTGGGCAGCTTTTTTTTGGTTTTTTTTTTTTTTGCGGTACTGGGGATCGAACTCAGGACCGTGCGCTTGCTAGGCAGGCGCTTATTCCACTGAGCTATATCCCCAGCCCCCACCTGGGCAGCTTAATGAGACCCTGGCTCAAAACAAAACCCTAAAAACACAAAGGGCTCAGGATGTGTCCTAGCACTACTGTGCCCCTGGGCCCAATCCCCAGTATTTAAAAAAAAAGTTTTATTTTACTGTTCAGATACTTTGTTTGGGCTTTCATTACAATAGAGCCACTTTCTAATACATTTTTTCTTTCATAGACCAACAAAAATAAGTTTAATTATATGTGCTAAAATTCAATTCAATAAATACTAAACAACTATTGTTTGGTTGTGTGATTCTAGAAATGGTTTTATGGCTGAGCATAGTGGTAAATGCTGTAATCCTAGCACTTGGGAGGTTGAAGCAGGAGGATCACAAGTTCGAGGCCAGCCTGAGCAACTTAGTGAGACCGTGTCTCAAAAACAAAAGAGAAAAGAAAATAAATGACATCGTGGTCTCTGCCCTCAAGAATTTGAAAGCTAGAAAAGATAAAACCCATAAACAAGCTGGGCATGGTGGTGCATGCCTGTAATCCAGCATTTTGGAAGCTGAGGCAGGAAAATTGCTGTGAGTTTGCAGCCAGCCTGAAGTATATAATGAGACCCTGTCTCAAAGCAAACAAAGGCATACAAGTAAATAAGAAAGCAAACATGCTGACATCAGCAGTGAGTTGTATAGAAGGGGGCAGGAAAAGGCTCCCAAAAGTGGCATTTGAGATGAACTTCTCTAGGAATGGAATGTGCAAAGACCCTGTGGTGGGAGGAACATGGCAAGTGTGAGGGGCTGAGAGTGTTAAGGGGGGCATAGAGGCAGATCTTACAGCCTGATGGGATTATCCTAAGAGTGATAAGAAGCAGAGGATTCACACAATCAGTCCTGTTTTGAAAGTGTAGTTCTGGCTGTCGTGTGGGAAGGGACTGCTGACTTTCCATCAGGGGCGTGTGATAAGTGCACACACTGGTGTACCCCCACCTTCCTGTACCCAGTACCTGGCAGTGAGAGATGATGTATAGCAAAAGAAACTGAGAAGGTTGCCAAGCCAAGACAAAACATGAAACAAAACCTTGAATAGAGCTGACACCGCAGGTGTTTACCTCTGAGTCCTGGAGCAGGCAAGGAGGCGGGGTGATCAGCTGCTTCGGGGTAAAAGAGCCTGAGCCACATAAGACAGGGCCAGCCAGATGGACAGCCTAATCCTGGGGCAGTGGAGGGCTGCCCCTGTGACAGCAGGGTTCGGGTGAGCAAAAGTACTTTTCCACTGCTTGGAATTATCATGCGTACTTAGCTGTGAGCTGCAGGGACAAAGGTGCAAGAAAGAGCCGAGCAACCTGGCTGTGACTAATGTGTGATAGTCTCAATATCAGTGCAGGACTCGGGAACTGGGGAGGTGAGTATTCTGAAAACTTTTAGGAGATGAAGAAGAGGGAGAATACAAAAGAGGAAAATAAAAACTCACTCAAAATGAAGATGCGTCTGCAAGACACAATTCTAAAATGTCAGGAAATTAAGCTAAGAACAGCAACCCAAACAATAAATATTAAAAACACAAATTTAGCCAGGTGTGGTAGCACATGCCTGTAATCCCAGCACCCTGGAGGCTGAGGCAAGAGAATCGTTGCGAGTTCAAGACCAGCCTGGGCTACAAAGTGAGCTCAAGGCCAGCTTGAACTGCATAGAGAAACTGTCTCAAAAAGACAAAAAAAAAAAAATAATAATAATAATAATAAAAAGACAAAAAATAAAAACCAAATTTGTAGATGGACTCTATGAAAGTTTCAAGCTGTTGGTTTTTGTTTTGTGGTACTGGGGATCGAACTCAGGGAGCAACTGAGCTACATCCTGCACCCTTTTAATTTTTGAGACAGGGTCTTGCTAAGTCACTAAATTGACCCAGATGGGCTGAGACATATGCAGTCTGTCTGCCGTGGCCTCCTGAGTAGCGGGGATTGCAACACCACACCCACCAAAGTTTCAAATACTTTAAAGTAAGTATGCTCAGTTACAAGTGAATTAATCCTATTTAAAACAACCCAGAAAGTGTGAAACAAAAAAGCAGAAGGGAAACCAGAAGAAATGAGGTTTAAAAGAAGCAGTTAGAAATATTGAATGTAAAATAGTCATTGGCCTGGACATAAAAAGTCAAAACTGGCCACGGTGAAGGAGAGAATTTAGAAAATGGTACCTGATACTGAAACATTCACCAAGAATGTAGCATAGAAAGACAAAGCGATTTTGAGGGGGAGAGAATGACTGGATGGCAGGCAGTGGACCCTTAAATGTTTCAGAAATGAAGAGAATTTGGGGATGGAGTGGGTGGGGAGAGCGAACTGGAGAAAGCGGTCAAGGACAACACCAAGGTACAGGGGCCAGACACATGATGCCAAGTCCTGAGCTGCCAGTGCGGAGTTCGGATGTCCCTGTGGTGTCCAAAAGCAAATACCTAACAGATACTACACATACTTATCTAGAGTTCCTAAGAAAGGAACTAGGAGAGGATAGAAATTTTTCACTAAAGCTGGGCATGATGGTGCACACATGAAATCTCAGCTCCTCAGGGGGCTGAGGCAGGAGGATTGCAGGTTTGAGGACAGCCTGGGCAACTTAATGAGACCCTGTCTGAAAATAGTGAAGGTCTGGAGATGCAGCTCAGTGGTAGATCACTTGCCTAGCGATGACAGGGCCTTGGGACCCTAACCCTAACCCCCATTTTCATTACTGCAATGCGTGTGTGTGCGCTGATTAAAGCTGTTTGGAACGTGAAGGGGAAAATTCTACGACTGAGCTTTAAGGAACTCCAGCACTTAACTCTTAGTAGAAGAGGATAAGCTCTCAAAGGAGCAGCTACAAAGGTTAGGGATAAGCTAGAAGAGTCATTATGGCCGCCAAAGGGAGAGCGTTTCTGAAGGGAGACAGTTTCTGCTGTGAAGTATGGCAGAAATGTCACGGAGATGAAATGGGAACATACCGCCGGCTTCTGTAGTGTGGAGGTGGCTGTGACGAAGGGAGGGCCGCCAGCCAGACTAGAGTGAGGGTGAGCCGGGAGGCTGAAAATTCGGGGCAGGGAGGAAGGGGTGGGGCGGGGCCTGCACGGGGCTGAGGAGTGCGGTCAGGAGCAGGTGGGAAACCCATGGACTCCGGGAGTGATGGGGGTGACCCAGAAGGCAGAAGTGACAGGGTCCAGGAGTTGGCCTTCAAGCTTGGTGTGTGTGCATGGGAGAACACGCCGTGTGCAGCTGTTTTCCAGATGTTTCATTATTGGACTGTGGAAATTTTTCACAGTATTCAAAATATAGTCGGGGAAATACTGACTGGAAGCAGAATTAGTTTCTGTTTTTGGTTTTTTGTGCTAGGCTCTCACAAAGAAGTTCAGGCTGGCCTTGAACTCACATAGCTCAGCATTCCTCCTGAACTTGCAGCCTCTTCCTGCCTCAGCCTCTGGAATGCCGGGATTACAGTTGTGGGAGACACACCCGGCTATTCTTCTGAACTTTAGAACTTGGCAAGAAACCATATCAGATACTCAATTTTTTTTTTTTATTACTTTCTGGATTCCTTTCAGAATAATTTTTTTTTTTTTTGAGACGGTCTCGCTATGCAGTTCAGCCTGGCTTTGAACTCACTTTGTAGCCCAGGCTGGTCTTGAACTTGCAATGATCCTCCTGCCTCAGCCTCCCAATTGCTGGGATTACAGGCATGAGCCACCATTCCCAAAAAGTAATTTTCGATAGCAAAATGTTCTTTGTGTTTTCTTGAATTAGTCTACAATAAGAAAGAAACTGCATATTAATACCTCACCCCACTTAGCTTGATCTTACTATTAATAACATCCAGATGTTGGTCTAAAGATATTCTTTGGATACAACTGATCATTTTGTATTGTATTAATAACACAGAAACCTGAGAAATAAGATTATTTATTGAATTGGTTATTAAACTCTACACCACTAGATGTGCACCTCTCATGCAGTTACCTTCTGTCTTTCACAAGTGGTACCTGTTATCTCCTTCAATCTGGCAACCACAAAAACTTCCTGTGCAGGAACGGCTCACATTTTGTAGGTGATGTTCAACTTCCTTACCTTTCTTCTTTTCGATTGTTTTCTTCCACTTTAAACCTTTGTTAAAGTTGATACTCATGTCACGTGGTCATGTTACTGGAAAGTAATGTTGGGAGATTTGTGAAAGAAATGAAAGAAAGATTTTTTTTTCTAGTGAAAAGGAACTAGGTCAATGAGACCACAAGACTTGCCGTTGAGTTTTATGTGCTCAGACTGAAGCTGTACAGCAAGACTCCCTAGTCACTAAGTTTCCTCTTAAGAATTCTGTTCAATTTCTTTAATAAGTCACATTTTAATCCCTGTATGATTTTAATGTATTTTTGAGGGATAGTGCTGTGCCATAAAGGTATTAAAATTTATTTAGCATGTCTTTGTCTTAAGGCCCTGTGCAGGGTGAATCAAATACAGAGGGGGGCTGGGAATGTAGCTTAGTGCTAGAGCACTTGCACGAAAAAGAGAAAAAGAAGAGACAAAATGGTGGAGGTATGAGCTGGAGATGTAGCTCAGTGTTAGAGTACTTGCCTGGCATACATGAGGCCCTGGGTTCAATTCCCAGCACTGGAAGGAAAAAAAAAAAACAGAAGAAGCGTAGTCCATCTTTAAGAATTGTTTGTAATCTCAGCTGTGGCATACACCTGTAACCCCAGCACTTTAGACCACCCCTTCAGGACCCCTCCTATCTCAGGAGCTATTCCTATTCTCCATTCCTGTTCTCCAATAAATTTTCCTGCTCTTTAAAAAAAAATCCCAGTACTTTGGAGGCTGAGGCAGGAGAATTGTGAGTTTGAGGCCATCCTGGAGAGCTAAATAGTGAGAGACCCTGTCAGAAACAAGAAAAAAGAGTTTTATATTAGAGGAAACAGTAAAGAACAAATGTCTACAATAAAAGGCAAAATATGATTAATATGTTAATGGTGCCAGTTTCTAATTGTGTGTAGAAACTGGTTTTCCTGCAGTTCAAAGTAGTCTGTCTGGTTGTTCAGAACTGTTCAGCTTTTATGACATAATAGTTAATTTATTTATGATGGCCCCATCCTCTTTTCTTTTCCTTTGTTTCAACTAATATTTATTAAGAAGAATTAAGAATAACAGTGTCCATCCTGAAGTGTGCTTTCAACTTGGGGGTGTTCGCTGACGGCCTGCGTCCGTTGCTCCCCAGCGCCCCACACGTGGTTGCGGCGGCCTCGCCTCGGGTGAGCAGCGCTCTTCCCATTTGTTGCCGAGTTTGGGGGTGTTGGGGTCTCCTTCAGGAGGTGGCTTCTAGGTTCCTTCTTTCTTGAAGAAAGAATTAGTCAAAACAAGAGCCAACTTGTATTAAAGTTTTATTAAAGGTGTGAAAAGAAATAGGCTCTGTAGAGCAAATTTGGGCCAAATAAAAGTGGGAAAGTAAGTACGCTGTACAGGAGAGAGCGGCTGCGTGCGGGAACACAGTGGCAAAGCTTCCATGTGGGCACCCCTTTGTGCTTCACCCCTCCTCAGGCTGACGTCAGGTCCAGGCTGTCCTGTTGACAACCTGCTGGGATTCTCACCGGAAGTCCGCGTGCCGGGCCTTGAGAACTGTTGTGCTCATGTGTCCTGGGATTCTGTAATTGACAGATCAGGCCTTACTTCCCCAGACAGTTTTGCTATGCTCTAATTGCCTGTTACAGCAGTTAAAAGATTTTACCATGCTACTCAGCTTAAGACTTGTGAACTTTTTCTGGAATTTTTTATTTAATATTTTCGGACCATGATTGGCCACAGATTAACAGACCACAGAAGAGGGGGGCACATAGTAGCCATCATTGTGGCAAACCCTAATCATTAGATCCTTTCAGGTTGAGCTCATTTTTAGGTTTATTACTTTGTCAGAAACTCCTTAGGATTTTTTTCTCTTTAATATTTTTTTGGATTTCTTGCCATCTGTATTCACTTGAATTATATTTCCTGTTGCATTGTTGATTTTTTTGACATGTGTGTCCCCAGCTGTATAACCCACCAATTTGTCTTCTCTTTTTTTTCTAGAGTACTCTTTCTGAAAGAGATAAGATCTTTAAACTCCTGTTATAAAAATAAAAATGGATGCTATTGTTAAAATGTTAACCACCACAGAATTTTAAAATTCAAAATAGATCAGTGGTGCAGTTGATCTATATCCTGACTGTACTGGCAATTAAAACCCATACAACTGCTGAGCAAGGTGGGGTACACCTGTAACATCTCAGTACTGAGAAAGGTTGAGGCAGGAGGATTGCAAGTTTGAAGCCAACCTGGGCAACTTAGAATCTGTCTTAAAGTAAAAAAATAAACAGGCCCAAGGATATAACTCAGCAGTATGGCACCCCTGAGTTTGATCACCAGTAACAACAAAATAGAACTGAACATACATGCACTCATAAATGGAAAAAAGAAATTGATTAAAATTTTTCCTTTATTTGATTTTTTAAAAGATAGGCTGAATCACTAAAAATGGTCCCTATCTATAAAATGTAAATTAAATTATTGCAGAAAACAGACCAAACAGGAAAAAAGGCACCAAGAAGGTTTCAGAGCCAGTTTATTACATTGGTGGGCTTCTGACTAGGATCTCTCCAAGAGTCAGAGCCTGCCTGGAGGGGTTTCAGGGCTTTTAAAGGGAAAGTGAGAAGAGCAGTATAAAAGCAGATTTGGCGCGTTATGATTGGAAAGTTGGGGGACATCTTGGGTTGCCAAGGGAGTTTAAACATTTCAGGCTACATCACAAGGCCTCCAGTTATACAAAGCATGGGTTATACAGAGGAAGAAATGTCCTGTTACATTTTAAGTTACATTGCAAGGCCATCAGTTATACAAAGGCAGTAAAGACAGGTTTATAGAAAGGGAAAAGTGTTCTGTTATTGGACCTGCCAGACATAACCACTTGGTCTTGGCAGGCATCCTGGGTAGGCTTTTATTTAAAATTTTAATTTTCCCCTTCAAAGTCTCCATTATTTTTCAAAAGATACTTATGAACTGGATGTCGCGCATCCCTGTAATCTCAGCATTCTGGGAGGCTGAGGTAGGAGGATCCCAAGTTCAAGCCCACCTTGGGCAACTTTAGAGACTTAGGAGACTCTGCAAATCAGAAATTAGAAAGGGCTGGGTGCTGTCTTGCAGTGTCAAGGTCCTGGATGCAATTCCCAGGTGGGGTTAGGGGAGTATTTTGTGTTCTTCCTTTCTCCATTAACAAAATATTTGATTGTGCATAATGAAAATACTTCATCTCATTTTCATTTCCGTATTTTATCCAGAAAAAGGATGGGAAAAAGTCATATAAAACATGTCTGACTTCAAATGCATCTTGGTTATTTTTGTTGTATTTTTATCTTTTTACTGGTAGCTTGAGTTTTGCTCAGCTTGTAGAGACTGAGCTTGGGGAGTTAGAGAGTGGCAGGAGTATCTAATATTCTGGCAGTGGCCGAATGTTACAGGAAGCGCCCGTGCTGATAAGCATCATTTATGTTGAAAATGAGCACATGTGACTGACTAGAAATACCTAAAATGTTACCTAGTTTGGATCTAGTTTAGATATTAGATAAACAAACAATCCTCCCAGTTTTATTTGTCCCTTGCCCCTCTCTGTCTCTCTCTTCCCTCCTCTCCCTGTCTCTTCTCCCCCTTCTCTCTTGCCCCCTCTCATTATGTAGCCCAGGCTGGCCTTTAACTTGCGATTTCTCCTGCCTCAGCTTACCAGTTGCTGGGCTTATGGCATGTGCCATAACGCCCATTCCCCAGTTTTCTTTAATAAAGCAAATTATAGTAGGCCTCATGTTCAGAATGGACAGTGATATGTGTAGGATTGGTGTAGGTGCCATAGGGGAAGTGGTGAACACTTTTTAGTAGGTAGTACTAGAAAGATTATTTTTAATAGCCCTTCTCAACCATCTTGTTCACTTATTTACTTCTGTTCATTAGCAATTTTCTGCCTCCCAAACCTGTATGTTCCAAGAGAGCTGGGACCTTGCCTTCTTTATTCCTGCTATATCTCCAGCATCCAAATCCTGCATATTGTAGCTATCCAGATAGATATCTGTAAATATTGGCTGCTTAAAAAATATTTGTCAAAAGAACGAATGAGTCTTATCTTTACAGATCCATCAGTAGACAAGTAACTGTCAGCTAGGAGCAAGTTTTATATCCCCAGTGCAGGTGCTTACCACCCTTCAAACACTGTTAGTGGGGATGGTCATGTTTTAAAAGCCATACATTATCTGTACTCATCACTCGCTACATGTCCTTTTTCCTCCCTTGTGTTTCTCCCATTTGTTGGCTTTTGACAATCATCCTTCACGGGAGAACAGGGTGTTTTCAAAGAGTACTGTCTGGAAGGTTGTGGTACTGCGCAGATCTAGGAGTAGAAGAATGACAACAGCTAAATGACAGGCCTTATATTATTTTGGGGAAAGAATATAGTACTGTTTCTTCTTTTGAATGAGCAGCCACTCATAAACCAGCCTAAATAATGGAACTGTAGACCTTTACTCCATAATAATGTCTCAGGACCTAAGCAAATGTTGAATCTGTTGTCACTAAAATTTTGCTTTCTAGAATTAAATGGGATGATTTTACTCCCTTGTTGCTGTTTTTGCTGTTGTTTTGGATGTTTTCGTTTACTTGGCAGTACTAAGGGTCTAACCTGGGGCTTCACACGTTAGGCAAATGCTCTATCACTTACCGACCTTCTCAACTCTTACTTTGTATTTTTGTAATTTTTGAGACAGTCTGGCTGAGTTGCCCAGGCTGGCCTTGAACTTGCAGTCCTCCTACCTCAGGTTCTCCAGTCACTGTGTCCGTTCTTTTTCTTTTTCCTGTTATGTACGTTTATTTTGTGCTGAGTTTGTTCCCATACTGTAAGTCTTTGTTTCCTCAGGGATACTTTTTCCTTCTGTGCAGCCCCCTCTTCTGGTTTAGGAACCATTTGCTTCTCTGTGGTAAGGACCATGTCCATAGGGGTTAATCTGACTGAGGCTGTATCAACCTGCCAGCTCATCTTGGGTATTTCATTCACCTGGTGCAGTTTGTTCAGTGACTGTGAAACTTAGAGCTGAACTCTTATGTTTCAATTTACTATGCATCTGTAAGTGTGTGCGGCAAAGTTCAGCAATGTTTTGGGCCACTAACTCTGTGCCAACTCCACAGCCTGGTCTGGGCACAGTTCCACCACTGTAACAACAGAATGTTTCTGTAATGTGACAACTTCAGATACTAGATGACTTGGTTGATATGCAACCTTCATCATATCTGGGCAGTTTCATGGAGATTCCTAAGGTGAGTAAGAAGATCTTGATTTGCATGATTTTGTGGGTTTTTCTGAGCCAAGTTAATAGCGAACCACTTTTACAGATCACTTCAGGCCACTTCCAGCAACAGGCCACTCTGTTGCCTCTGTATACAAGATTATTATAGATACGTGAAGGTTATGAGGTGTATAAATTCTTACTCTGACTTGTAAAGCAGCAGGCAAGAATGGACATGTTTTCTAAAATAAGATTTTTAAATGGCTGAGTGCTGACAAGGCCTTTTGAGTACAGTCCTTCATAGTTACAGAAGATTGGGAGAACAGGACATTTTCTTCATTGTTAAAAATGTTTATTAAGTAAAGAATTGAAAGAACCGGACTTCCGGGAAGATGGCAACCGGGTAGGCAGCAGAGAGAGAACCTCCCAGAGGATTACCACCCAAACAATGAAATATAGCAATATGAAGACAGAAATAAGGACTTCCGGGAAGAAGATGACCAGCCGAGAGAGCGAGTGTGGAGGGAAGAACAGCTTCAGCTCCTGAACCCGACAGAGAACGCGCTACTGGGACAAACTGCACCAAATCGGGCAGCGCTCCGGGATCCCGCTCAGAACCCCACCCCCGCAGCCAGCGCTGCGCGAACTGGAGCAACAGCGACCGGCCAGCGGGATTTCTGAGTCGGGGAAAATCTCCATCCAGGGAAAAACATCTGAACAGCACTCCTGTCTGCACGATCACAGGGTGAATTAAGTGCGTGCTCTAACCGGTTTTTCCTGAATCGGGAAGAAGCTCAGCCCAGCGAGAGACATCAAAGCAGCTTTAAGGACTGTGGGATCTCCCGGGTGGGAAGACCTACTTAGGCGCCCCAACGGGTTTTGTGAGGGGGGAAGGAGCTCCACCCAGGGAGGAACACCTGAGTGGCCTATCTGCAAGAATCCTGGGGTG
>PVLD010020751.1:0-24401 GCA_004027595.1 Dinomys branickii | reverse complement strand
AGAGTGGGTATCCGGCTTGCCAGGCTGGCGAGGCCCGAGGTGCCAGGCCTGTGGTTTTATCTTTCCGGAGCTTGAGGTCCTAAGGGAAGTAGCTACTGAAATAGTTGGCTGGTTTTGCAAATTGTGGCTTCCGTAAATTTCCATTTCTCAGTACTGAGAGAGATAAGAGAAGCTGCATTCTTACAAGAACAGGATGTTATTTTTTTAAAAAGAGAAACATCAATTAGATGTTAGAAGTCAAAGGCATAATAAGAGCCGTGTGTGTGTGTGTGTGTGTGTGTGTGTGTGTGTGTGTATTGTGCTAGGAATTAAATGCAGGCCTCATCAAAGCTAGACAAGTGCGCTACCACAGAGTCACATCCTCAGTACAAAGATCTGTTAAGAAATGAAAAAAACAAACAACTTTCCCTTATCCCATCCTGGGGATTAAACCCAGAGCCTTGAAGGGCAAGCAGTCTACCATGGAGCTACATTTCCAGTATTTTTCATTTAGAGACAGGAACTTGGTAACTTGTCCAGGTTGGCCTCAAACACGAGATCCTCTGATCTCAGCCTCTCAAATAAGTGGGGTTAAAGGCTTGTGACACCATACCTGGCTGAATGATAAAGTGTAAAAAGATACTGTTGGCTCAGTGGTAGAGTGTACCTTGCTTAGTATGCCCAAGGACCTTGATTCTATCTCCAATGCTATCCCAAAAAACAGGGGAAAATATAATCTACGAAGTTTTGGAACTTTAGCAGCCAAACAATGGGATTTCCAGGAAGAGAAAAACAGGCATCAACAATGAAATAACTGAAGAAAAAATTTCTAGAACTGAAGGACACAAATTTCCCAACTGAAAGAACCCACCATAATACTTTAAAAGTTTCCTAACCAAAGCATGTGTTTGTGAAATTTAAGCATCTAGGACAGCTGGCATGATGACACAAGCCTGTAATCCCAGCACTCAGGACACTGAGGCAGGAGGATTACAAGTTTGAGGTCAGCCTGGCAATTTAGTAAGACCCTGTATCAAAGTAAAAAATTAAAGTGATTGGTCATGGAGCTTAGTGGTACACCCCTACTAGGTTCAAGGCCCAGGAGGAGGGGCAGGGAGGAATCTAGGGCAAAGACCCTCAGGATTCCAGAAAAGGAAAATTAGGTGGGATGTGGGGGGAGGGAAACAGTGAAGAAAATAGAGAAACAAAAAGGGGAAACAGGAGGTGACATTGCTTTAGATTTCTCAGTGGCAACACAAGAACCTAGAAAACAGTCCAACAATGCTATGAAAATTCTAAAGGATCCAAGTATGGTGGTACACACCTGTAATCCCCGCACTGGAGTGGCTGAGGCAGGAGGGTCACCATGATATCAAGGTCAAGCTGGACTACATAGTGAGACCTTGTCTCAAATAATCAAATAAACAAACAAAAATATTCTAATCTGACTGAGGCACACACATTGGCTAGTTTATCAGGAAGGACAGAGGACCCAGATGAATAGTTATATGCTCCAGGTAGGGGAGCAGAGTCCCCCACATGCCACATGCTTTCCACTGCTTCCTGGAAGCCCTTTTCAGCCCCTCTGGGTTGCATGGAAGCCTCATTACATGGGCACAGTTAAGCCATGGACCAGCGGGGACTAACCCTCTTCCTTTCCCTGGAGGTGAGGGCAGGGCCACCTTGCAGCCCCCTAAGCACCCAACTATCCCTGTAACAGCAAACCACCCCCTGTGGTTGCATAGGGTCTGTCCAAGTCACCACAACACAAACTCAGGCATGTTTGTGAGGGACTTGTTACAAATAATGGAAGATTATGCTTCAATTTTATGACTCTGGAGCTGTTCAGAAACTAAGGACAGACAGCCATGCCCTCCTACCTAGGCACTAGGGATCGAACTCAATGGGAACTCAGCTATATTATCAGCCCTTTTAAAATTTTATTTTGAAATGAGGTCTTGCTAAATCACCCAGGCTGGCCTTGAACTTGTGATCTGCCTGGCTCACCTTCCTAAGTAGCTGGAATTATAGGTGTGCACTGTCATTTTCAGGCAGAGGGGCAAGTAGCTGAAGAACAGATACCCTTATTTCTTTAGGAGATTACAAGAGTTACAGGAACCGTGTGGGAGGAACTATGCATGAGAAACAAACTGTTTACATTGTGCAACGTCAAGTAACAAGGTAGAGGCCATCTTGGCCTCCATTTGGATCTACACAAGAATGGGCAGAAGTGTGCTCTGTTCACAAGCCACTGAGGCAAAGTAGCATTCAACATTGTTTTCTGTAACCAGCACAACTATTACACTAGGCCAGATCCGTGCACCTTTTCAGAAAGACACATATGTCCCAAGGATGATACACATACCAGGTTGGAAGAATGAAGATCACACAGCCTAGACCTTATCCTCGCTAGCATTCCTGTCTCTCCCTGCCCTTGGGCCGTAGCCACTCCCTCCTGCCAGATTTTCTCCATCAGAACACACAACCCTCCCTCTAGCACCTGTCCCACTGTTGTCCCAGCTGAAGACTCAGCCCATCCCTCTGCTTTTGTAAGTTCTCTGGGAGCCATTTCCTTGGAAATTGAGGGAGACACAGCTTGGTGGTAGAGCACAGGACAGTTTCCTTCAGGAGGAAGGAAAGAGATGAAGGCAAATGACCCAGATCAAACTAGGCCTTTCCTGCTTAATTTGTTGTCCATCTAACAAAAGACCACCAAAAAGCCCATCTGATCAAGCAGAATTAATTTTTTAGGCTTAGTACAGTCAGGTAGGATGCCACCTTAGCAGAGCCTTAGTAGCACCTCAAAAGGCCCAAGTGAAATGGTAGAGCATTTGCCTAGCATGCAAGAAGCCCTGGGTTTGTACCATACAGATATGGACTAAGTTAGTGTAATATCTGCTGTCTCTGCTCTGCTGGAAAACCACAGCTAGTTTGGTAGGGCCCCTCGATGTGTGTGTGTGTGTGTGTGTGGTCTACAATGTAGTGATATCAGCCACATGTATAGTTCTGATGTAACTTTGCAACATAAATCATAGACCACCAGCCTGTAGAATGTTAGTATATGCCCATATAAGGGGTACAAAGATGAAAATTGTATGAAGGATTGCAGCTACACCAGGCTCAGCACTCAACATTTGGCTCAGAATTCACTGAGTCAGTGCTGGCTGGAATAAAGCTGCCTCCTGGGAAAAAAGGCCTGTGTCCCACTTTTAAATGGACACCCCACAGCACTGGGAGAAGGTGATTTATTTAAAGGTGGAGAAAAGGGGGAAGAGAGAGATTGTAGATAGCTGCTCTGGATGAGTAGGGAGCACTCATAAGTGAAATGCTCGTGGGCTTTCTCTGAAACTCTTTTTACTAGTTGTCTCCTTCCTATGACATCTCCTAGAATCTGATTCACTCCTTGACTGTGTTTGCTCCTCCCCATGGATCTCTTCTGCTCCTATGAGCTTTCCCTGTCTGTTGGCAGAGGATAAGATTATGGGTGGAGGGTTAGTGTGTAAGTAGTTTAGGCTTAAGGAGAAGGGCATAATGTAAATTTTGTCATAGTGTAGCAGAAAATGCCCCCCCCACCAGTAGTTGCCCAGGTAAAAGTTCCTGTTACAGTTCCTGTTGCTGCAGAATCAGGACCAGATCAGACAGAAAATGCTCTGTACTAAGGAGTATGGAAAGCAATGTACTTTATTAACACTAGCAGAAAAATGGGAATGCAAGTTCCAGATCATCAGCTCTGAGTCAGAGCAAAACATGGTTTTATATACATTTTGTAAGCAGTATTACAAAAGCGGATAGCAAGTCACTTCATTGTTGGTTATATATGTTTAGTCATACATTTCTAGGCAGATTTACTTGGGGGCGGGTTTTGGTAACAGCAGGTCATTTATCATATAGTGGGGATGACAGATGAGTTGGTGCCAAGCGTGCGGGTGTAATCAATCTATTGTGTCCTTGGCTGGGCCATTGTGTCCTAGGCAGGATTTCTGTCCTGGGCAGGAGGACCCTGAATCAGGCTAGCAAACAAGGTATGTTATTCTGGTCTTGCGGCTGCATATGATCAGACAGGGCTGAGTCTAACCATCTCCAAGTTTAGATAGTCAAGGCTATTTGAGTCTGGGATCCTACCTATGAAGCTGCTAGATTTTAACATTTGCTCTTCGACAGCTAATTCTGTTTGTTAGAAACAGCTAGTTACTGTGATGCATAGCTGTTCACTGTGGAGCATAGTGTAAGACCCAATCAGAGACAGCCAATTACTCTACCTCTGTGCTTCCCCTCTGCAACCCTGTAAAACCCTCCCTCCACAAGCCTTTGAGGTCTGACACTTTTATAAGGATTGATTCCTTGTCAGTGCCTGTCCAATGTTAAATAAACCTGCCTCCAAATCGTGGGTGATATTTTGGTGTTTCTGTTTGCTGTTGCAATAAAGGCACTGAAACATGGATGTATCATACCCATACTTATTACTTAGAATATCTGTTTGTTTGTTTGTTTTTGAGACAGGGTTTCACTGTGTAGTTCATGCCAGCCTTGAATTTACAATACCAAGCTAGCCTGGAACTCACAGTGATCCTCCTGTTTCCATGCTTAGAATATTTCTATTGATGAATTATTTAATTTTAATTTTATGACCTTTCTTACACTCAACAATGGGTACTTAACAGGAAAAAATATCAAAATAATAAAATATTGAATTTTTAAGCTTTATTGAGTATGCATAGAAAGCACCAAAATTTTCATCAACTGATTTTTGATGTACAAAGTCGAAAACATAACAACAGAAATATATTCTCATGCATGCAAAGTAAAATTAAAGTACCACTAGAACTCTACAAAAAAATCTTTACTTCAACTATCACACCTAAGGCAGTTGTCACACATGAGAACAGCACCTTCCACATACAGGTATTGCTTGTACCGCTAACACATGTGTTTTGCTTTTCTGGCCTTTTTGGAGGACATACTTGATATCTTTCTGGTCTTGATGTTTTGTCAGGAGGTTCTTATATTATACAACGTGCAGTTAACAGGAACATAAAATATCAATAAAGTATTAAATTCTTTAAGCCTTTTTTTTTTTTTTTTTTTTTTTGCGGTACTGGGGATCGAACTCAGGACCCTGCGCTTGCTAGGCAAGTGCTTATTCCACTGAGCTATATCCCCAGCCCCTAAAGTATTAAATTCTTAACACATATTGTACATTTAGAATAAATATCAACATTTTCACAACAGCTATGTATTTCCTTAAAAAAACCTAAAATTATAACATCAGAGATAAATTATGTATGTGAGCCACAATGTAAAAACAAACAAAAGTCTACAGCAAAAATAATCTTTGCTTTAATTCTCACACCCTAACAGACTTCACATGTGAGAACTGCATATTCCATGCACACGTGTTACTTACACTGACAGCACAAGTGCTTAGCCTTCCTTTCCCGTGTGTCAGGCCAGTCTTGTCACCTTTCTTCTCTTCCTGCTTTGTCAGGGGCCACTTACTATATTGTACAATGTCCACCTAGCAGGAAAATAAGATATCAATAAAATAAAATCTCAAATATATAACGAGTGCTTAGAATAGACACCAACATTTTCACATCAGCTATTTACTTGCTTACAAAACCTAAAAGATAATATCAGAAATAAATTCCTATGTGAACTACAATGTAAATACAAACAGAAGTCTACCACAGAAATAAGCTTAACTTCAATTGTCACATACATGACAACTGCATGTTTCAGGCACAAGTATTGTTTACACAGATACCAGGTATGTATTGTTTTCCTATCCTTTCTTGCAGGGGACAGCTGACATCTTTTTTATTTTCCTGTTGTAGTAGGCTTTTGTGATGTTGCATCTGCCTGTTCACCTGTCAGTTCACCACTGTACTCCACAATTATTTTGCAAAGTTCCCTAGGCAGAAACATTTTGTTTTTCCTCTGCTGTAAATGATTTCTTATGAATTCCAGTACCAATCCTTTTAGAAAGTTCTCCATGGTATTTTCCACTTGTTATTTACTTTATAAACTATCAAACTATTTATGCCACATATGTTAAGACTGAGTAAAATACAACCATTGGTCAATGCTTTGTGTTTCAAGTGACATCACAGTTGCTGCATAATTCATCAACAACATGTACTCCAACTTTGGTCTTGAACAAGTCTATTCACAATATCATTTTAGTGCTATACAAGGACCTGGTGGCTGAATCCCACAGTACATTTTTAAACTAAAGGTAAAATAAGTTTTTGCATCTACAGAGGTATAAATTTTTATGCCGTTTTTGAAGGTTTGAGGGGAATACACTACCCGAGACTATCATAACCATGAAATGCTACAAGGTGTTTATCATTAGTCATGTATTCAGATGGTGTGTAAATTGCCTCACAATTACCCATAAATCTCTCAAATGGTGAGTGGATAACAGCCAGATTATTGGTGGGTGATTTAGTCATCAAACCTCAGGCAATTTTGAAGGAAACCAAATGTCCACAAAATCATTAGTCTATATAGCTGAAACTCACATCCCATCACTTTTCCATCAGTCTTTTACATTCCTTCAGTGACCAGTAGAAAGCCCTCCTGCTAAGTACAGTTGACCTATGACAGCTTTCAGATCAGCTAGTAAGGTGTCATAATAAATACATTTTTGAGTTTGGCTGTTGATGCATACAGAATATTTTACTTGCATTTCAGCATTTGTGTATTTCACAGCATCTTGTAGCATTTCATCTGTTACAAACAATTCTGAACACTGAATGGCATTGCTGGCATTCAGTCCAATAGGCTTGACCTGTCAAGATCATCACTACATTTTGGCCCTAATTCTAACATTGGATTGTTACTTTTGGTTACATGACCATTTTGTACCATTTCAACTAGTTAACTATGTAATCACATTGCTGCTTTCTTCATCATCTGAATCAAGGAAGTCTGCATTCCCTGTGTCTATACTGCTCAATTTTTGTTCCATTTCACTGTCAGAGGAACTTTGGCTCACATGGCCAATATCAAAGTCATTATCATCACCATCATCCTTGCACAGGTAATCTGATGATTCGATTTTGAGCTCCTCCAAAACTTGCAAATCTGGTTTTTCGTGTGGCATCATACTGAATTGGGCTACTTCTATCAAAAAAATCAAAAGAAAACTTTTTAAAAATCAAATTCTAAATGCACAGGAATTGAATAATGAGAATCTCATGGTTAAAACTCACTTGTTGATACTTTGGAGCACCTGCACACACCTTGCCATTCATCTGCCAAGTGGGTGAATGCACAGATGGGTCGCACACCCCATTCTATCATACTGTCACACCCACATTCTATCATAATAAAATACATGTTAACAGAAAAGTAGTGTGGGTGTATTTTACCCTGTGATGCTCAGATAAACATATCAAAAGCCTGTTAGATGGAGCATAATATGAGTGACAATCCTGGTTTGACACTTTTGCACACATACACACACTTTGCCATTCATCACACCAAGTGGCTAAACACAAAGTATGCTTCTTGTATCCCTCAGGTGCAGCTACTGAGCCCAAAGTTACTATTATGATAAAGTACAAATTTACAGTAGAAAAATATGAAATGGATTGTTGTTGTGGAGGACAGTTAATAGTTGATCTTACAATATATAACTTATATTAACCTTGTGAGACTTTCAACCTGATCAGGTAAGATGAATGTTTGTTCTGGAAGAAGTCTTGTGAAAATACAGTGTAGAACTGTTATGGGTAGCTGAGTTAGATAGAAATATTATAGGCAGGGCTGGGGATATAGCTCAGTGGAATAAGCACCTGCCTGGCAAGTGCAAGGTCCTGAGTTTGATCCCCAGTACAACAAAAAAGAAAGAAAGAAAGAAAGAAATATAGGCAGTCAGACAGGGCCACGCCCTCAAAGGAGCCAATTTGGAAGACAAGACACTTCAAATGGAGATATAGTTGTTGTAAGCCAGACCTCAAGACAAAAGATTAAACAAATGCACCCACATACCTCCCTAGGGATGGAGCATCAGAGACTGATATTCTAAATAGGTAGCAATCACCTTGAAGAGTCCCTGACCCAACCCCTTATAGGAAAAGCCCCTGTTCTGTATTCATGCCCACTTGCTACATGATTGGTTTCCCCATTTGATCCCAATTTAATCAATTTTACCTGAACATATTGGCTGACCTTAGTTTTGTACCACCTCATTCCCACCTTGTGATTTCCCATTTTTCCTCCACCTTGGGCCCACCTCACCTCATGATTTTGTTCTATAAAAGTCCATGGAAAAGACAGGTTCCCTGGGCAACCCACTCGGGCCCGTCTTCTGTCCCTTTCTTGGACAGAAGCTTTCTTTCTCTCAATAAATATATTCTGTTCTTAAGCACCATTGTTTCTAAAATTCATTCAATTTTAGAGAACATGAACTCGTCCCAGATATCATGCAGGTTGGGAGTTTTATCCCCTGTATCAGAAGGAACCGATAACAGGACCTTGGTCCCAGTGGAAAGCTGCTGAAACAGCACAAGATCTTTAGCAAAAATAAGTCTGAAAGAGCAGTAAACATGAAGACCAGGAAGGTCTGGGATAGTTAAACAATAATGTTCCCACTAATCTCTTAATCACTCTTCCCATTTCTCTATTCCTGTTTTATGTTAGAGAATCTTTATAAAAAGCTGGAGAAAACTGCAATTGGGCCTTTTCAGTCCCAGAGGTGGTGGCCCCCATCCTGTACCTTTGGTCTCTTTCTTTTTCATCTGGAGAACCTCATTTTTAGGACGTGTGATTTTCAAGTATCCAACAATGGTAACCCATGGTTATGCCCCTGAAGGGATATATGCCTTTCTTATACTAATTTAGCCAACTACCACCTTCCTGAGCATAGTTTCTTTGCCTTTGTCATTGTGACTGCTCCCATCTAGCAACCTTTGTCATTCTATTGCTTGAGTCTAATCTGTAGAGGCAGAAGCTGCCTGTAGTGAGCCACCTGTAGCCACCCTTAATAATTCTCTCCATTAACTTCTAACGAAGCTCAAAGAGTCTTTCATCCTACCTTTTCCCTCCCTTTAGGTTCAGGCCCCAGCATTACCAAAAAAGAAAGGTAGACTCCTGTACATGATATTTATAGGGAGCCGGGTTATAGCTCAGCAGCACAAGTGCCTGCCTGGCAAGCACAAGGTCCTGAGTTTGATTTCCGGTACCAAAAAAAAGAGATATTTATAGGACTTTATGGCCAGCCTAGGGTCATTTTATGGTGGGTCTTACAAGCAAAGAAATGGAATGTTAAACGAGGTTATCATTGCCCTGTGAGATGAGGAGTATGAGAGGCTGATGCAACTGGTAGGGGGAAAGAAATAGTAAAGGAATATTTCAATGACCTTCCTGCCACAGCCTACAGATGCTGTGATTACAAGTATGCACCATCAAGGCCCCAGCTTTGAAAATTAATATTTTACTACACACTTGGCTAGAATGTGACTTTAAAGAAATAGTGATAAAATAACCATGATTTGCCACAAAAGCAACCCATAAAAGTTTTGAATTGCTTAGGAGATCACCTTAAGGACGGGGTGCACACTGACAATAAGTTGAGAACAAGTTATTTCAGCTGGTTTTATTTTCTAAGAGCAAGGATTTCTTGAGAAGAGTAGCTAGGTTATTTTGGCTTCATAGTAATGTGTGCCCTGAATACACAACAGCTTCCTTCTACTTCATTCCGGAAAAAGTTAACACAAAGCCGAGGAAGTCTGTTAGTTTCAGTGATCCTAATGTTACAGGCAGCCGAGTTAGATAGGAATATTATAGGCAGTCAGACAGGGCCGGGCCCTTGAAGGAGCCAACATGAAAGACAAGATACCTGTGGGCCAGACCTCAAGACAGAGGGGGTTGAACCAATGCAGCACATACTCCCTGGGTGTAAATGTCAGGAATTGATAAATAAGTAACAACCACCTTCAAAAAGCCAGGAAGTCGCTAGCCCGATCCCCACAGGAAAAGCCCCTGATCTGCATTCATGCCGGCTGGCTACGTGACTTGCTTCCCCATTTGATCCCAGTCCACTCAGTTTTACCTGAATAATTATCCTTGCAGTCTTATTGGCGGACCATAGTTTTGTCCATTTCCCCTACCTTGGACCTGCCTCACCTCATGGTTTTTCTCTATAAAAGTCCCTAGAAAAGACAGCTCTGGGTCACCCACTGGGGCCCCCCTCTGTCCCTCTCTTGGACAGAAGCTTTCTTTCAATAAATACATTCTGCTCTTAACCGCCATTGTTCCTAAAACTCATTCTTCGATTTTAGAGAACACGAGCTCGTCTCAGATATCGTTCGGCTTGGGAGTTTTTATTTTCCTGTATCAATAGGAAGGGAGTGCTAGAAGAAGACTGGGGAGCGGGAGCTTCTGTTTCTCTGGGCAGGTTGACATCCAGCAGGAGGTGCTGGAGCTGTGGGCTGTTAATTCATTTAGTGCAGCTAGAGAGAACCTTCCTTCCCTCTCTATGCCCAGCCCAACCTTTTGTCCTCAGTCCTCGTGTTTTTTAAAATGTTTTTCTAAGCTCTATCAGCAGCTCGGTGAAACGCTGGTTGGTGAAGTAGCTCCTGAATGAGCCCTTTTGTGGACCCCAGTTGCTCTAGCTGGCTGACACGACACCTAAACTAAGCTCCTACGAGGGCACCACACATCTTGCACCTGAGAAGTGACTCCCCAGTTCTGCAGCGGGCACTCCGAGTCTCCAGTCCAATCCCAACACGATCTAACAAGGGATACAAGGGATTTAGGACTTGCATGTCAGAAAACAGAGAAGCAGGATGTGTAATCCCAGTATTTGGGAGGCTGAGGCAGGAGGATCGTTGCAAATTTGAGACCAGCCTGGGCTACAAAGTGAGCTCAAGGCCAGCCTGAACTGCATAGCGAGACCCTGTCTCAAAAAGACAAAAAAAAAAAAAAAAAAAAAAATTGACCATACTGTGATTTGTCTCTTCTTGTTGATGGTTTCTCTTGTGCAAAAGTCCAAGTTGTGGATTGTTTGTGATAGTGATACAGGAAAATAAATCTCCCAATCTGAGTATCAGACGAGTTCGTGTTCTCTAAAACCAAAGAATTAATTTTAGGAACAACGGAGGTTAAGAGCAGAATATATTTATTGAGAGAAAGAAAGCTTCTGTCCAAGAGAGGGACAGAGGGGGGCCCGAGTGGGTTACCCCCCCCCACTGTCTTTTCCAGGGACTTTTATAGAGAAAAACCATGAGGTGAGGTGGGTCCAAGGTAGGGGAAATGGACAAAACTATGGTCAGCCAATAAGACTACAGGTGTAATTGTCCAGGTAAGACTGAGTAAACTGGGATCCAATGGGGAAGCGAGCATGAACACAGATCAGGGGCTTTTCCTGTGGGGGTCGGGCTAGTGACTCTTCCTGGCTTTTAGTAGGTGGTTGTTACTTATTTAGAATATCAATCCCTGACACTTACACCTAGGGAGGTAAGTGGGTGCATTTGTTTAGCCCCTTTTGCCTTAAGGTCTGGCCCACAGGTATCTTTTATGTTGGCTCCTTCGAGGGCCTGGCCCTGTCTGACTGCCTATACTTCTACCTAACTCAGCTGCCTATAAGAATAGTTCCTGTGCAATTAGGGTTTTGTTCATAAAGTCTTTCCCTGCACCAGTGTCTTCAAGAGTTCTGCCTATTCTCTCTTCCAGTAGAGTTAGTGTTTCTGTTTTAATATTTAGATCTTTAATACATTTCAATTTTTAGTTTAGTGCATGGTAATATACATGGGTCTAGTTTTAATTTTCAGCATGTGGAAAGCCAGTTTTTCCAGTACTATTCACAAAAGAGGCTGTTTTTCTTCCAGTAAAAATGTTTGGCACCTGCCTGAAAGCATAAGGTCGTGAGTTCAATTCCTGATACAAAAAAAAGATAAGGTGACTGAGTGTGTTTGAAGTTATTTCTGCATCTTCTAATCTGTTCCTTTGATCCTTGGGTCTGGTTTTTTTTTTTTTTTTTTGCCACTACCATGCTGTTTTCATCATAGTAGTTTAAAATATAATTACAAGTCAGGGATTGTGATGCCCTCTACCTTGCCTTTGTTGCTCAGAATTGCCTTTGTTGTTCTAGGTCTCTTCTGGTTCCAAATAAATTTTAAGAGTGTTTTCTCCAATTTTGTGAGATATGCTGTTGGAATTTTGATTAGGATTGCATTAAATCTATATAACAATTTTGGAGTATTTGCACTATATTGGCTTATCCTACCCAAGAATAAAGGATGTCTTTCCATTTTCTGATATCTTCTTCAATTTCTTTTTCAGAGTACTGAAGTTTGCAACATAGAAGTCTTTTACTTCTTTCAACAGATTGATTCCTGAGTATTGCATTTTTCTTGATGCTACTGTAAGAGCTGTTGTTTCCCGAATATTTCTTTCAATGAGTTTATTGTTTGTGTACAGGAATGTTACTGATTTTTGAGTTTTGACTTTGTATTCAGCTAAAATTACCATTCTTGAAAAAGTTATTAAAATGGAACTCCTCATGGGGTGTGGTGGCACATGCCTGTATTTCAGCCCTTAGGAGGTTGAGGCAGGAGGATCACCATGCATTTGAAGCCAGCCTGGGTTACATAAGCAAGTTTAAGTCCAGCCTGCACTACAAAGTGAGACCCTGAAAAAAAGAAACTCCTCAAGCAAGTTACCAAATGTATAACTTCTAAAAAGAGATAAAAAAATAAATAAATAAAATAAAAAGGAGATAAGATGGTGGTCATCTGGAGGCCAGCAAGATAAGGACTTCACATAAGCTTTAGAGAACAAGCCTTCACCTCTGACTCTTTGAACCTAACCTAACATTCTTAGCACTATTAGGTAACCCTCAGGACAAATGATAGATTTGCTTATCCATCCACAACTTTAAAAGGGCAGTCCCTGCCTTGACCAATTTTCTCACAAAGAATGCAGTAAGACACCATCTCAGCCCTGTTGTTTTCAGGGTTCTGGGATGCTACCGGCTCCTTTTAGAGATTCTTTCCAGATTCTTGTCCTGAAGAAAGAATTGGTCAAGACGAGTGCAAAAAGTAGTGAGGTTTTATATCTATTAAAGATATGAAAGGCAGGAAAAGAATTATGGTCTGCAGTGTGGATATGGGCCAATTAAGGGTGGGCTGCTGGGCGTGGTGGCACACATCTGTAATCCCAGCACTTAGGAGGCTGAGGGAGGAGGATCATTGCAAGTTCAAGACCAGCCTGGGCTACAAAGTGAGCTCAAGGCCAGCCTGAACTGCATGATGAGGCCGTATCTCAAAAAGACAAAAAAAAAAAAGACGAGCAGGGTGACAGCTGAGCACTGAAAGGCAAAGCACAGTGGGCAGGAGCTCACTGGCAGCCATCTTTTCATCTCCTACTGCTCAGGCTGCTGTCAGATGTAGGCTGTCCTATCAAAGCCCTGCCAGAGTTCTCCCAGGAAGAATTAAAGATGGCACTTTCTGATTGGTCCTAGTGCAGGTCCTGGCACATGTGTCCTGAAACTCTGTGACTCACAGGTCATGCTCACTTTCCCAAATAGCTGACCAGACCCTAATCTCCTGCCTCACAATGGTCAGAATTTCCCCCGCTCTACCTTAACCTTCTAGGTAATGCTCCCACCACGGTGTTCTCCCAATGTATTGATTTATGGCTACTGTTGTTCTCTGTTACGACTTTTGTTGTTCTGTCACAATCATTATAACTTCTTTTTCATGACAGCAACTGAATCTTTGTTCCTGGGTCTTCATCATTCATTTGGGTTCAAACAAACTTTTTTTTCTCTGTACTTTATCCTGATGAATTCTTCTTCGACAGTGGTGATTGTTGCATACTACTGTGAGTGTATGTAATGTTGAGTTGTACACTGAGGATTACTACAGTTGATTTTGTGTGTGTATGTGTGGTGCGTGGGGTAGAACTTAGGCCCTCCTGTGTGGTAGGCAAGTGCTCTACCACTGCACTGCATCCACAGACTGAGGAAGAGCTTAATAGTAGTAAGAGAAACTAGACTATCGAGGAGAAAATTATGATTATAAAAAGAAAGAGAAGACAATTGAATAATTAGAAATATTATGCTCTGGATTGAAAAACTTAACATGCAATTTTTAAGAATTACGTGAGTCAGCAAGATTGCAAGCTCAAGGCCAGCCTAGGCAACGGAGAAAGACCGTCTCAAAATATGAACAGGTTTGGGGATGTAGCTCAGTGTGAAGGCCTTGGATTCAATCCCTAGTATTGCAAAATAAAAACCCACAAAACAAAAGTACATGAAAAACAAGATTTATTGCTGAGAAAGTAAGCAATAGGAAACTTCATGCCTTCCTATTTGTAAAAATAGCTGGTGTTGTGAGCTAGTACAAATTCTTAGCAAAATGCTGAGCTGGGTGTGGTGGTGTGCACCTGTGATACCATCACTTGGGAGGCTGAGGCAGGAGGATCACTACTTCAAGCCCAGTCTGGACAATTTAGCAAATGAATAAGACCTTGTTTCAAAAATTTTAAAAAGTAGAAATAAAAAGGACTGAGGATATAGCACAGTGTGAAGGCCCTGAGTTCAACCCCAAAGAAAGAAAAGAAAAGAAAAGAGTGAAGTAGGGGCTGGAGATTTGTGTCACCTGTAGGGTGTGTACTTAGCATGCATGAAAGCCTGAGTTCAATTTGCTGCACAAAAGAAGAAAGAGTAGAAGGAGGAGTAATAAAGAAAATACATGTATGGGCTGGGGATATAGCTCAGTGGCATAAGCACCTGCCTGGCAGGGGCAAGGTCCTGAGTTCGATTCCCAGTATCACAAAAAAAAATAGAAAATGCATGTATATGAAATGGAATATTATTCACTCAAAAAAATAATGAAATTTGTCATTTGTGGTAACATTGATAGACCTAGATAGCATTAGTTACGTGAACTAAGTCAGTGTCTTGGTTACTTTTCTCTGGTTGCTGAGACAAAATACCCAACGCCAAAAATGAAGGAAGGAAAGGTTTATTTAGCTTACAGTTTGTGGAGGTTTCAGTCCATACTTGGCTGGTTCTGAGGCAGAGTGGCACATGGCAGAGGGCAACAGTTCATGGCAGCAGAACATAGTAGAAACCAGAGCAAAAGGGAGGAATGGCAGCAAGCAGTCTCTTTCCCTCCCTTACATTGTAAACAGGCTACCCCCACCCAGGGGGTGGGTAGCATTCACATAATCTTCATGCCCTCCTCTTCCACAGGCTCAGGATATATACAAAGTAAACACTCTGGCTTCCTGCTTAGTCACTCAGCCAAACCTCTGGACTCTCCAAGTCAAGTTGACACAATGCATCAACCATAACAGTAAGGCATAGAAAGATAAGAACCACATGTTCTCATTGATATTCAGTAGCTAAGATGATCTCAAAGAAGTACAGAACAAAGCTGGTTGTGGTGATGCACATCTGTGGTTCCAGCTATTCAGGAGGCTGTTCCGGAAGAATTGTCTGAGCCCAGGAATCTGAGAACACCTTGGGATACACAGTGATACTCCACCTCAAAAGAAAAAAAGCATGGAGGATAAAATAATGGGTTCCAGAGGCTGTGGATGGTGGGGAGCAGGGAGCTTAGCAGGGCCTGGGGTGCAACAGGATAGGGGGAACTTCTAATGTTATAAAAACTTCTAATGTTATAAAAGCACAGAGGGGTGACAGTAACTGACAGTAACTAACAGACTATTTCAAAATACCTAGTAGGGATTTTGATTTCTTGTTTTTCTTTTTTTTTCTCTCCCTGATGCTAGGAATCAATCCCAGGGCCCCTTATGTGCTGGACAAATGCCTTACCAGATCCATGTGCTCAGGGAGGACCTGGTGGTTGCCAACACAAAGATGTGGTTTATGTCTGAGGTGATGGACTTGCAGTTACCTGACCTCATCACCACACACTACACAAAGGCATTGAAAGGCAACATGTGTTCAGCTCTGTGCTCAATCCCTGAAACTGGGGGAGTGGGGCGGTATATGTTAGTAGAAAAAAATTTTTTTGAAACAGTGTCTTCCTGCAATCCAACAGCAGCAGGTCCAAGAGATTCCTGCAGGAGGGAACGACACAGACACCAGAGGTCGTTCTGGAGGGGCGGGGGAGCCAGGCTTCTCTGACACAGAGAAATGTCTTTCCCTTTGTCATATACTTTTGCACTTACATATGAAACTCGGCAGGTTAAACAGTTTTCTCTTAAATACAATGAGGTTTCTATTTTGGTTACAGATTCAGACATGGTTGACCGGCTGTCCAGCCGCAGCCCTAGCAGGAAATCAGCTTTTCTAAAGCACATAAAAGGAAGCAGAAAGATCATTCACTAGGTGTTTTTGATTGTGTATAATTTTTCAAAGCATTGTTCACTTGTCTCCTGGACAACAGGTCCCACATTTACAGTATCTCCATCTAGAGCCAGTCCAGCACACACAGGGCCTTCGCCTAATGTTTTCCCATGCACTGAGGTCTGTGCAGTGCTCCCCTCCAGCTCTGGTGGGTGAACATCACCACAGAGGATGTAGGGGATTGACACAAATCTCTGTGGTGGTTTTTATTTCCCCTTTCAACCCTGAAGGGTTGCCTTTCATCCTGGGCTCTGATTCCTTAACTACTTTCAGCTCTGATCCTTCAGGTCTCCAACCACCCTTTATCAATAGCGCAGTAAAAATCTGGAAAGCTATGATTAGTATAGAGAGTAGAGAGAAGCTGCACACCCATCCCATGCAGTCCCTGTTTTGCAGATATCTGCTGCCAGTTCTGACTGTGTCAAGGAACTGGCACTAGAAGGTCTCTGTCAGTGTCTCTCCAAGCTGACCTGAAACTTGGGATCCTCCTGCCTCAGTCTCCTGAGTGCTGAGATTGTAGGCATGCACCAACACACCCAGACATGTATTCACTAATATGAGGAGGATGTTAGTAAATACGAAATGCAGCCTGTTGCAGCCTACCTGACTCTTTTCTTTGACATGTGATGCAGTACAGTGACCTCCTGTTACTTTTACATCATGCTAGATTTTGTTTTCTCTCACACATAAGCATCTTACTAACATTATGAATATGAAACCATTGGCTTTATTATTTTTCTTTTGTTTTGTTTTTCCATTACTGGTGATTAATCCTTCACTCTGAGCTGCGTCCTCAGGCCTTTGTTTTCTTCACTTTGATACGGGATTTTGCTAACTCACTAAGTTCTCCGGGCTGGGCTCCAATTTGCAATTCTCCTGCCTCAGCCTCCCAGCAACTCTATTATTTCTTTTTCTGTCATCTGTGCTCTCATAATCATCATTGTTGGATCTTTAAGAGGAGAGCAAGCTGATCCTTCAGACTGAATTAAATAGTAAGACCAGATATGGTGTGGCTTATCTGTACCCCCAGCTACTTGGAGCCTGATGGAAAAGAACGGAAAGTTAGAGACCACCCTGGCCACTTCACAGGACTGTCTTACTTATCTCTCATTGCTGACACAAAATACCTAACACCTAAAGTTAAAGGAGGAAAGGGTGGTTTAGCTCACACTTTGTAGAGGTTTCAGTCCATAATTGGCTGGCTCCAAGACAGTGGTGGTAGGACAGAGGCCACAGTTCATGTTGGGAAGAGGGCAGCAGAGGAACGTGAAACTTTAGCAGCTTTTTTCTGCCCCTTTTGCACTCTATCCAGGCTACTGGGATTAGGGCAGTACCAAACCGATCCGTGCACTGATTTACTAATCATGCGCCCTTAATCTCAGCATTGCAACATGGAGCAATAACACACTAGATCCAGCACCTCTGAAAAAAGTCCCATCTGTGACTGCCTGAGGCTTAGGGAGTACATCCAGACACAAGCCATAACAAGGACCCTTTCTCAAAATGTATTTTTTTAATTAATTAAGTTTATTGGTGCATTTTAGGTATATATAATGATCATATTCACCATAAGGATTTGTACCTATACTTGATACACCTTGATTCATTTTTCCCATTCTTCTCCCCTCCCTTCAACCCCTCTTCCCCTCCTTATTTGCAAAAGCTTTGTTTCCAATTTCTCTTATGTTTTTCTTTTTCCTTTCTTCCTTTCCCCATCCCCCTTCCTAGTTCCCCTTTCCATTTGAACATTTTTCCCTCTTCCACAATATCTATTACACCTTTTGGGTTTTATTTACATTTTCAGATTCTCACATCAGAGAAACAATGTGGTATTTACATATGTGTGTCCAGTTTATTTCATTTCAGAATGTTTTCAAGGTGCATCCATTTAGCTACAAATGTCTCAAACTTACCCTTCTTTATGGCAGAGTAGTCCTCTACTGTATAAAAAACCACGTCTTCTTTATCCATGCCTTGGTTGGTGGGCACTTGGACTATTTCTAAGATTTAGCTATTACAAACTATGCCTCTTCAAATATGGGTGTGTATATATCACTGTGATATGATGCTCTTAATTCATTCAGGAAGATATGAAGAAGAAAAGTAGCTGGGTCAAATGGAAAGTCTAGTTTTAGTTTTTGAGGAATCTCCATATTGATTTCCATAGTGGTTACACCAGTCTATACTACCACCAACAGTGGAGAAGTGTTCCTTTTTCCCTATAGCCCTTCCAGAATTTGTTATAGTTTGATCTCTTCATTATATTCATTCTTTTTGGGGTGAGATGGAATCTCAGTGTTGTTTTAATTTGCATTTCTTGAATAATGAATGATGTTTAACATTTTTTCATATATTTATTTGCCATTTGTATTTCTTCATCTGAGAAGTGTCTACTCATTTCAGATGCCTATTTTTGAATTGGGTCTTTAAGTTTGAAGAGTCTGATTTTTCTAATTTTGCTATATATTCTAAATATTAGTCCTTTGAAGAACAGCTGAGACTAGGGATGTACTTTAACAGTGTAATGCCTTCTTAGCAAGTATGAGGCCCTGAGTTTTATTCTGGGTACCAAGAAACAAACAAACAAACAAACAAAAAAATAGCTGGCAAACATTTTTTCCTATTCTGTAGGTTGTCTCGTCACTCTGCTGGTGGTTTCTCTTGCTGTGCAAAAGCTTTTTAGTAAGATCAGATCCCAGTTGTTGATTCATTGTGATAGTTCCAGGGCAATTAGGGTTTTCTTCACGCAGTCTTTGCCTACACCAACATCTTCAACAGTTCTACCTGTTCTCTCTTCCAGCAAAGTTAGTGCTTGTTTTAATATTTATATTTGCGATCCATTTTTATTTTAGTTTACTGCATGGTGAAAGATATGGGTCTAGTTTTTACCTTGGGCATGTGGAGAGCCAGTTTTTCCAGCACCATTAAAGAGGCTATCTTTCTTCCAGTGAAAATGTTTGGCCCATTTGTCCAAAATAACATGGCTGAGTGTGTCTGCAGGTGTCAGTGCATCGTACAATCTGTTCCACTAATATCCAGGTCTGTTTTTTGCCAGTATCATGCCGTTTTTATCATAGCAGATTTATAGTACAATTTCATATGAGGGATTGTGATGTTCCTTGTCATGTATTGATTGCCCAGAATTGCCTTTGCTATTCTAGGTGTCTTCTTCTTTCAAATGAATTCTAGGATTGTTTTCTCTAATTCTGGGATATATGGTGTTGGAATTTTGATTGGAATTGCATTAAATCTGTACAACAATTTGGTAAGTATGGCCATCTTCACTTTATTGGTTTTTCCTGCCCAGGAGCAAGGGATAGCTTTCTATTTTCTGATAGCCTGTTCAATCTACTTTTGCAGAGTCCATAGTTTTTGATGTAGAGGTCTTTTACTTCCTTCAACAGATTGATTCTTAGTTATTGCATTTGTTGCAAACATTGAAGACAGCAATGCAGTTAGTGATCAAGAAAAGAAAGATCACTTATACTGTGAAAGGTGTTGTTTCCCTAATTTCTTTCTCAGTAAGTTCGTTATTTGTGTACAGGAAGGCTATCAATTTTTAAGTGTTGACTTTGTATCCAGCTAAGATATTGAATATGGTTATTGAATCTAGAAGTCTTTTGGTGGAGCTTTTGGAGTCTTCTATATAGAATATTACTGGTTTCTGTGAAAAACAGGTCCTGAAAGCTAGGTGTGGTAGATGAAAACAAGACAGGCAAGAAGGTCGCTTGGAACTGGGAGGCCTAATGAGCTGACTGGGACCCTGGGACTTCTGACTCCACCCCAACCACTGCCACTGCTCGAAGTTCACTCTGATCTGGGAAGCCTCAGGAACAACTCTGAATCCCAGGAAACCTAAGGAGATTTGAAAATATCAAAAAGAAGGAGCAAAATGCAATCTCAGCCTTTCACCCCACCCCTAAAAAAGTCCATGAAACATCAAGATGGAAGTCACACCTGAAATTTCTGAAATGATAGCAACTGAAGTAAAGAAATAATTACATCAGGCTATAGAGGAAATCAGATCAGAAATAATCACTCAGGTAAAATAAAAGAAATGACAACCATAATGAAAGAATTGAGTTGGGTGTGGTGGCACATGCTTGTAATCCCAGCACTTGGGAGGTAGAGGCAGAAGGATCATTGCAGGTTTGAGAACAGCCTGGGATACAAAGTGAGCTCAAGTCCAGCCTGAACTGCATAGTGAGACCTGGTCTCAAAAAAAAGACCAAAAATAAAAGTATTGCTTACCATACAGAAGAAGCCATAGATTAAAAAAATAGAGGAACACATAAAAATGATGGAAACCTTGAATGGTATAAGAATTAGAATACATGAAACAGATTCAAAGAGATATTCAGGAAATTAAAATTCCAATGGAAAAAAATTCCATTAAAAACTGGCAAAACCACTTCAACAAAATGGTACACTTCCAGAGAGTGAAGACAGCTAGTGATCAAGAAAGGAAAGATCACTTATAAATAAGTGCTCTGCAGTGGGCCCTGTGGCTGCTCCACAGTGGCCCCGGTAGTTGCTCCGCTGAGGGCCCCGCTCAGGGCACCTCATGGACTGGACCTGCCCCCACCCATAGCATGACGACAGGGTGGAGCCGGGCAGTCCACTGTGAGCATATGTGCTTTCCCACCTCCAACCATGGCAGTTTGTATACACCCATGTATGTTATAGTATAGTCTGAGGCAGCTATATCTCTTCCCAAGGCGAGAGTCCAAGGATATAGATAAACCCAGGAGTACAGTTATTATCACAGGGAAGATGACTTGTTGAGTGGTAGGGCAACGGAGATGAGGGAGGAGAAAATTGAATGATCAAATGGGCCATTATCTGTGTACCTGAGTAACAAAGGTGAAGGTAACATTATGTAGAACAGCATCCAGAGCTAATTCCCTTCTATGTTCTCTGTAATTCTGTATTTCCTCAATCGTTTTTGTATTAACAGAAGTGAAGATAACTTTATATTATACAGCATCCAGTGCAAATTCCCTACTATCTTCTCTATAATTTGGTGTTTCCTTTAATGTTTTTGTGTTAACTAATGTAAAGATAACTATGTAATACAACATCCAGTGCTAATTCCCTGCTATATTCTGTATAACTTTGTATTTTCTGTATTGTTTATGGCTTTTCTGGTTCATATGTCTCCATTCTTTTGTCTTTAAAATAAAAATAAATTAAAAAAAAAAGGAAAAGAGAAAGAAAAAGAAGGGGAAAATAGGTATATAATAATTTCTATTGGTTTATTCAAAGAAACAGTATGCAATATTTTGATCAGTCTTACATGTGATAACAGGTTATCTGAGTAATTACTTTGAAGATAACAATATGTAATGTATCAACGATTGTTAATTTCCTATCACCTTTTTTGAAATTCTGTATCATTTTTATTATTTTTATGCTGTCTTGTTTATGATTTTGTTTTTGATATTTTTTCTTTAAAATTAAAAAAAAGAAAATATATATACCAGGATAGCTAAGTGTATTGCTGATGTCTACTGGCTTATTGAAAGGGAGAGTTAAGGCTTAAAATTTTTTTTCTCTTGACCAATTTTGCTTGCTTATATCTAGTAATTGGAACAACTAATTTGAAAACAACAATGTGCAATATAACAACCATTGCTGAATTCCTACCATCTTGTTTAACGAAGCTCTGTATCAATTCTGATTTTTTTTATTACTTATTGTCTTTAATTGTTTGGTCAATCTAGCCTTCTTATGTCTGGTAATCTGAGCAATTTGTCTGCAGATAACAATATGTAATATAACAATCATGGTTAATTGCTATCGTCTTGTTTTGAAATACTGTATTGTATTTTATGGTTTTTGTATTGTTTTGTTTTTGTATTCATTATTGTTATTTTGTTATTATTTTTTCTCTTCAAAATAAAAAAAGACAGAAAACAAGAACAACAAAGTTATGGGATGGAGGAACTACAGCCTCTGGGACAGAAGCCTCGATTACAATTTTCTCTGGATTTTTATTAAGATTCTTTTACAGAAAACAGGAATGGGGAAATGGAATGATTAACAAGATTAGTGAGGACATTATAGTTTAACTATCCCAGGAACTGTACATTGGTTTACCTAGCCATCATGTTATCATTTCTTTCAGACATATCTTAGCAAAATATCTCGTGCTATATTAGCAGAATTCCACTGGGACAAAGGTCCTGTTTCCATTTCCTTTTATACTAATGCTTTTGCTACACCTCCTCCAGAACAAACAATTATATGGCCTGCTCAGGTTCAAATCCCATATAGGTTATACATTATAAGGTAAACTATACAATGTCCTTCTCCAAAGGGTATCATGTCACCTGAAAATAATGATAAATTAACTTCTCCCTTTCCTATCTTTATTCCATTCATTTCTCTCTCTTGTCTAATTGCTCTGGCTAATGTTTCCAGAACTATATTGAATAATAGTGGCGACAGTGGATACCCTTGTCTTGTTCCTGATTTTACAGTGAAAGCTTTCAGTTTCTGTCCATTTAGTATGATGTTGACTGTTGGTTTGTCATAGATGGCTTTTGTCAGATTGAGATAAAGACCATCTATTCCAATTTTCCATAGAGTTTTTAACATGAATGGGCATTGGACTTAGTTAAACATTTTTTTCAGCATCTATTGAGATAATCATATGGTTTTTGTCCTTGGCTCTGTTGATAACGCTATATTACATTTATTGATTTGCATATGTTGAACCATCTCTGCATTCCTGAGACGAATCCCACTTGGTCATGGTGTATAATCTTCTTGATGATCTGCTGCATTCTGTATGCAAGTATATTACTGAGAACTTTTACTTCTATGTTCATTAGGGAGCTTGGCCTATAGTTCTCTTTCTTAGTTGGGTCCTTCTCTGGTTTTGGTATCAGGGTGATGTTTGCTTCTACGAATGTTTTTTTTTAAATAAAAGTACAAAAACATATTGACAAACAGACACCAATTAGCATAAAAAATAGTACAATCACAACTAATCTATAGACAAGGTGACCTGGTCTCAACAGTGGTTATTGCTTTATCCATTGATATCTTCGAAATGTAAATATATGAACCCATATACAGACATGCAAATTTAGTCAGACATTTAATCCTCTCAACAACAGAAAAAACACAAAAACCAAAAATCCAAAGACAAAAAACAAAACAGGCAAACAACAACAACAGCAACAACAACAACAAAAAAAAACACCAATAGTTGCTGCTTTACATATTGATTTCTTCGAAGTGTGTGTTCAGGATAACACATACAGACATACAAGATTGATCAAATAACTTGTCATCGATTATTGCTTAGCATTAAGTGATATAATACAATAGTAGAACCATGTTAGCCCTTCTGCATATATGTATATTCATATATACATACATACATTTTTGTCTTTTTCTTTTCTCCTTTCCTTCGTCCTATCTGTTCTTTGTTTTTGAACAGATTTCCTTCATGTCTCTTAGTTTATATTCCCAACCTCGGGTTCTTACACCAGTGATACAATACGTTGCCTGCACATATATCGCTGATTTATTTCACTTTTGAGTATGGACTCCAGTTTTGACCACTTGCCTACAAAGTCCCCAAAACTGTCTTTCTTTACAGCTGAATAATATTCCATTATATAAAAATGCCACAATTTTAAAATCCAGTCTTTTGTGGATGGGCACTTGGGTTGCTTCCACATTTTAGCTATTACAAATTATGCTGCTATAAACATGGGTGCACATATATCAGAGTGATGTGATGTTTTCAGATCTTCTGGGAAAATACCCAGAAGAGGAATAGCTGGTTTGAATGGAACCTCTAGACCTAGTTTGCGGAGAAATCTCCAAACGGCTCTCCACAGTGGTTGCACCAGTCTGCATTCCCACCAGCAGTGTAATAGTCCCTATTTCTCCACAACCTCACCAGCATCTGTTATTGGATGACTTTTTCATACTGGCCAGTCTTACTGGGGTGAGATGAAATCTCGATGTTGTTTTTATTTGCATTTCTCGAATGACTAAGGATGTGGAACATTTTCTCATATATTTATTTGCCATTTGTATTTCTTTGTCTGAGAATTGTGTATTCATCTCAGAT
>PVLD010020750.1:0-33158 GCA_004027595.1 Dinomys branickii | reverse complement strand
GGACTTTCCCACGTCTCGCCCCGGCAGCCTGGTCCGCCCTACCACATCTCCCCCGGCATCTCAGAGAAATACGCCCAGTTTAAACTTCCCAGCCAAGGTTCCGGCATTCACGCTCACCAAGTCTGTCTCGAGCTGGTGGTGTTTATTAAGGAGGTTCGCTCCCTTGCTGCTCACCCGGTCGCCATCTTCCCCGGATCTCCAGGAAATACATTCCTCACCGGGAATCTTGAAAACACTGAGGATGGTGGGATACTTGGTGGAACTGGGCTGATCAATATTTAGGCAGAGGCAGGCCAGGTCTTCAACAGGTAGATGCTGCCCCTGGCCAGACATACCTCTTACTCCTTGAAGCTATGACATAGCCCCAGAAGTCCTCATGGTGGCAGAACACAGCATGAATCACCATGGGCTCCAGCAAATTCCAGGGATTGACGCAAGTGCTCCACATCATCACTGAGAAGTGGAAGCTACAACATTGTCACTTTACCTGTGACTCCAACTGTGATTTTCAAGGGGACTCCACAGGCGGCCTTGCTAGAAAGAATTCATGAAGTGTTAAGAACCATAAACAGTTCACCTTTACTATGTACAGTGTGGGAAAAACGTTACATCTAGTGCCTCGTTTGGACTTACACCATCCCTGCAGAGTAAGCCTTCTCTGCCTCTGCACAAAGGAGATGGGAGACTTGTTTAATGTCTCTCTTCAGTAAGCAGTAAAACTGAGAGCTGTGGCCTGGTATCTTAACTCCCAGTCAAGTGCTCCTTTTAGAGATCACCTCAGGAGATCCCACCCTCATTCTGACATCCGCACTCAGGTCTACTTGTTGGAAGAAATCAATCACTGGTTCATTGTCACCATTTATAGATGCTGTCTAACTATAGCCACAGGCCTGGGAAACATGTGAACCAACTACCAATCATCAAATCAAAACAGGAGCTTATTATGTCTCTTCTAAAGAAGAAGTGAGTGTGATTATATGGCTGCCTATTTAGTCCTCAAACCCCATTTTGAAGATTGTCTTTAGGGCAGAGTACTTTTAGAAAAACCCCAAATTGCTTCAGTTTCGGTCGAGGTTTCCACGGGACACAGACAGCATAGAGACAGGTCTGTGGCCAGCCTTCCGACTGGTAGAGCATGTGCCAAGAATCTCACTCATGGCCTGCTACAGGGATGGTGACTCATAATAGGATTGCTTTATTTCAATCTCTGGGACCACAGGAATACAAGATTTCAGAATAGAAAGACTGCGTGACCATCAGGGAGTTCCTCTGCACAGACTTGCTGGTTTACATTAAATTAAAAGCAGCCAGATAATCTGAGGAAAAAATGTTAGCACCTTCCCTGGGGGCTCAGAGTACCCGAATCTTCATGTTATATTGAATTGAGTTTGGGGTGCGAGTTTTAAGAACCTAGAGGAAATGATTTGAGTTTTACTCATTCATTTATTTCTTCCTTCATTTATCTTGTACTTCCAGAGATCTTGTTTGTATTTGCTTCTGGAAATATTGAGGTTGCAATGAATAATGTTAATAAGAAACATGTATCGTTTCTATGCTGAGAGCTTCACACATAGTAAGCACTCGGTAAATATTTATTGAATGTTCTGGAAAGCCACATTTAAAAGAGAATATAAACACATGCTATTTTACTGCTACTATAGTACTATTTTCCAAGTAATAAAACAAACAGGGTACACAATATTTAATTCTGTTTTTGGTGATAATAGATGGTGGTGTTTCAGAGAAAGCTGGTGAAAGGAAAGATTATTGATCTGGGTTTAGAACAGTGAATAGGAGATTGACAAGGTTATGAGAGGGGAAAAGAAATCCAGGCGGAAGGAATGCTGTGTGTACTGCAGTGGAGGCGGACCCAAGGACGGCGCATCAGACACAGGCCTGGAGTATGTGTTGCGTTATGGGAGGTGCACAAGGACTGAGGCTGCAGAGGTGAGCAGGATGTCCCTGCCAGGATGAAAAGCCTGGACTTATCTGCAGATAGTGGGTCAGCAAGCCACCTGGCCCAGCACTGTGTTCAGAAAAGTAGCTGCAAAGCAGATACGGGTGACTGCACAATCTGTGAGCTTACCCAGGAACCGTGCTCCACTCTCGCCTGGGGCTGGTGGGTAGCACCAGGGATCTGTGCAGCAAGACCACGCGCCCCATGTCCTGGTGCACATCTGACTTCCCTGGGGATTTCCCTCAGCCCCAAAGCACAAATAAAGCTGCATTAGAAATCTGGAAGGCGAAGTTCTCCCGTGCTTTTACTCATACTTTTGTTCCTCTATTTTTCCATGTGGTTCTCATTCTTAAAAACTATGATCACAGAATTACTTTGCTCTGCTGCTCCTTGAGAAACTGTAACCTGCGGCATCTATTTCCCTGATTGGTTGATGACACTACTCATACTTCAAGGCCTGGTTCAAATGCCACTGGCATTTTGTCCAGTAAACATTTAAGGGATCCCAGCCCAACACCTCTCTCTTCATCCCCTGCAGCGGAAGGTAGCAGCTGTCTCCTTATCCACATGGTGGGTCCTTCCACAAGCCCCCCTACATGCATCCCCTCCAGATGCCACATGGATGAATCTTGTCACCAAACCCCCAGGATATCACCCCACAAACTGCTTATTGACTGAAACCTGGATTAAAGATAGAAAAATACACATGACAAGGAACAGAAAGAATAGAGTTAATTTCATGAAATGGCAATCATCTATTCAGTACTGCGTCTGAGCATGGCACTGCTCAGAGGATTATTTCCATATTTTTGAACTCATAATGGGATAGACAGGGATGCAAAGGCTCCAGCCACAAAGAGAGGGGGCAGGAAGAGGAGGACAGAGGAGAGAGGACAGGCTGCTACCAAGAGAGGCGCCCTTAGCTCTTACCGTCTTTTCTCATTAGCACACACGGGCTTGGTCTCCACCCAGGAGCGGCCCTCAGTTGTCTGCCATCAGCTAGGACTTCCTGCCCGGTGCTTCTCTTCTCATTCTTTTTCCCTAGCAGAATCTGCAAAGGACAATCTAATCTACTCAGAATGGTTCATTCTACCGAAAGGCATCAGGTACTCCTACTGGCATGTGAGAAACTTTGAACAAGCCTCACCTACTGAAAAGAAAGATCAAAGGCAAAAGGAAACATGGAAGTTGTTAGAAGACAGAGTGACATGTTTCAATGGGTGTTTTAGGATCAGTGGCAGACAGCTTTGGTCTTCCTGAGCTTCTGGATTCTCCTGTTGGCAGAACATTAAGAAGAGCTCAAAATGGTAAGGAAAGGATTGAAGCACTGCAGGATGATGGCGCTGTTTCCAGGGACAGTGTTTTGTCGGTGTTCCAGAAGGAATTTTACAGCCAACCTCCCAACTCCTTGCACCAAAGTGATCTGCTCCGTTCCAGCTCCACTCCACCGACTATCACCAGGCTGGCAGCCAATCAGAAGGAGCCATCGATCGCCTTGACTTGGAAATGGAGTGTCTCTCTTTTGCCTCCTCTGATCTCCCTTGAATTTTCCTGTCTTCGTATCCTGCAGCCAAAATGCTGGCTTCCCTGCCTTCAGCTTGGTGCTGACGGAACAAATGGCCACTTGATCCCCAGCAGCCACTGGTGGTCCATTCCTCTGGTACCATTCCTACCGGTCCTCCTCTGCTGGCCACTGTCTCCTTTTTCAGTCAGGCATTCATTCAACAACCATGTAGTACTCACCATATGCCGAGGACTCTGCTAGTAGCTGGAAAAAAATCACGAAAATGCTCTCCAGAGTTCCAGCCCTCACAGAGCTCAGGAAGAAGAGGAGCGTGAACAGATGTGGAAGGGGACATGACGGAAAATGCAAGGTGGTGTGGGAGCACACACAGCCATCCTAGTGTGCCAGGGACAGAAGGCCACAGGTAGCACAAAGCTCAGATGTAAACAGCAGATGCCATGAGTGCAGTTGTAGATTTCATAATCATTTGACTCATTGAAGGGTGAAGGTGCATTTTATTTTAAGGAAATTTAATTAAATTCAGAAGAAATTTTATTGCCTCTTTACAGAAAGTCCACTCAAGATAAAAACAGCCAGCTCAATATTTTTTTCTTCCTCTTTTCCTTGCCCTTCCTCTGCTGGTCTATTCAACATGAGGGTGAAGATGGACACATGCCAGGGAATTGCCTCGTACGGGTGTGGAACAATGTCTGAGCCACATTTATGCCTCATCTTCCCTTCCTCTCCTACTTCCTGCCTGCAGCCATGATGCCAGACCCGGGCTTATCCAGTCTGAGCCCCTCCTGAATCTTTACTCTGTCTCTTAGTGACCCAAACTGAAAGTTGCTAGATTTTTGATCTCTGGAGCACTTAAAACCTAGCTAACAACCCTATAATCTTTCTCCTTAATGAGGACCCTTTTTACTTTTGACACAGAGAAGCTACTCCTTTTTGCCTTAGCATCTTCCCTTTTTTTCGGGACCTAGTCTTCTATTTGACACACTAATAGTCTCATAAAAGTGTTCCAACAACCAAATAACCATGTTTGTCCGAAAGTAAACTCTAGTAAATTATGTGAATAGATTTGATGCTCCCTACTCTTTTGTGCTGTTGTGTGTGAAAATGTTAAGTATAAGATATATTCTTCCACAGAGCCATGCATTTCTCCAAGCACAAAGTTTACTTTTCTACAGAAGGACTTCAGCTACAGTTGCTTGTTTTATTGTCCCAGGTCCCAAGGTGATAACATAGGAATTATTGGAACAAATTTGCCTACTGATCTTTAACAAGGGTGATAAGACCCTCCATCCCATATAGACTATTTTGCATTTTTCCAGTGGTATATGTTCTACCGGTTGTGCTATTGTTGTGACAAATGCCCAGTGTAAATAGTGCAGATTTTATGCTTTCTGAGTTACCCAGGCTTCCTACCACTCTAACTAGAAAAAACAGAAAGTTAGCTCTCTTCTGACTGAGAGGGTGTGTTTTAGCTACAAGATAAATCAAGTACTCAAAACATGCCTATTGTTCACTCCCCAGTTAACTTAAAAACAGACAGGACTGTCGCTTTCCATGTATGTCCTCTCATTACCACAGCCGCACTCAGGCTTCTGAATACATTCACTGCATTTCAACAGAAGAGTCTGCCTTGCAACCCCACAAGCTCAGTATGTTTGTGACCTGACTGAGATGTGCTGATCCTGGGTAAATCAAGGTGGAGAGCTGCTGGTGAGGCTAGCTCTGGCAGGGAAAAGTTCCTCCACACAGACAAAAGCAAAAGCAAAAGGGGTGGTGCCCAAGGCCCTTAAGACAAGTTTCCCGGGTAGTCAAGACTTTAGAGAAACCAATAGCATATTTGAGCACCAAGACAGAAGGGGGTAGCAGAACAGGTAGTGAATTGACAAGCATATGTAAAGCACAGAGTACTGATGAGGGACACCAGGGTAAAGGCACCTTGCAGAACTCTGTGGGACCAGAGTAGAAAGCCAGAACTCTTAAGTGGGCTCTGCTGGGGCGCCCACCCTCTAGAGTCAGGATGATAAAAGGCCTCTCCCTAGAGCTTATTTAAAAGCCAGACCAAGTCCCCACTGAAGAAATATGGGCAGCACATCCCACGCGGAGTAAGCGTAAAGTCAGTTGCATTCCGAAGGCCATGTGGTCTCCATCACTTACCAACCCTCTTTCCCGGGCCTTTGCTGAGCTATACAACTTTTAGAAAAAGAATTCCAGATAAACACAGGCTCCTTGCTATTTGTGGAAGTTCTAGTGTCCCTTTAAAGAATGGTCCCTTTAAATTCTTTCCTTGTTCAGCCCCTCAAAACTCTCTCACTGTGTTCACATTTCAGGATTAAAAACCAAAATGTGTGCAAGCAGTTGAGCTAGGCTTTGATGTCTGCTTTCTAGACAGTAAAAGTTTTTAATCCACCTGCCCAGAGGGGATACTGAGATTCTGGATGAAGAACAGATCTAGCCATGGTTCACTAAGCCGTGGGTCCCAAAACATTTGGTTGTGCCCCAAACCCATTGACGTTTTACCACTTGAGGAAAGGAAATGGAAAAAGCACTGGAATTACAGCATTAAACTCATTTTACATACGATTCTTCAAAGGTCGCACAGTCGGTGTTATGAATTTAGAATTTAAATCTAATTCCAAAAACTAAATATCTACCATGTACTCTGTCCAAACAAAAGCCTTGCCAAGTTGCATAAGGAGAGGGGAAGGGATAGGGCTTATTTCCCAAAGTTTTTAACATCAGGTTATTAGAATTTAACAGATTTTCAAAGATACAGCTAGAGTCTTTGGTAGAGTGTTTGATTCTTTGGAAGTAAAGCTGAGATAATGGGAAATACTGAATTTGTTCTGTTTAGTCCCTTGTTTGGCTCTTCTGAAGTCCAGCTTTTTCAAATAAAATGGCATGTTCACAGTATTTTTGCTTTGATAATTCTGAATGATCCCACTACAACAGCAGCTCAGAGCACGCTGGGAAGAGGCAGAGTGCCAGGGCATGCCTAGTCACCCAGTGTCACTTCTGTCCTGACCAGAACCTACTACTGCAGAGACTGAAGAGTAGCTGGTCTCCTTCCAAACCATATGATAATTAAGGGAATATGCATTTTTAGACTGCTGTGGTCTGGTATTCCACTAATAGCTTTTGAAAGCTGTCAAAGCTGTGCCAAACCTCTGGTTAAGATAAAGAGAAGAGGCCGACCATATACTGGTTGAGTGACTGTGATGGACTGGTCACTTGGATAAGTGATGTGTGTATTTAGTGACACTATATTCTAATAATATCTCTGTAAAACAGGACTTTCCAGCATCATCTTTTAGTATGATATGATGATAATTTTAGAGAGAAGAATTTAATTGCTCAAGGTCACCTAGGTAGTTTTTGGAATCTAATCCCAGAAATGTCTGACTCCAAGTCTTGTTATAATTCTGCTGTACCAATTCTAGTCAGCCAAACTTAATGCCTTTGAAATGTGCCCTGTATTCTAGATTCTAATTCCTCAAGAAAAGAAATGGACACTGCAGAGGCCCAGGCATTCCAAATTAACAATGTCAACTCACGTTGGTTCTTCAAAATTCAATGCATGTCACTTCTCCTTTAGAACAGTGCACTTTGGCATATAAGTCATGAATGCTGCTCTCTGTACATTGTTACTGATCCATTGCAGGTACAGGTATTGAATGGAAGTGAATGTTTATAGTAACCGAGAAATTTTTGTAATCATCAAATAACAAGAGATTTGAGTTTGTACTACATTTTTTCATTTTATTTTTCCAGGAATTCATTTTTATTATGATTTACAGAAATATCAGTATATGGCAGATTTCGAATCAAACAACTTGTTCTTAATTTTAAGTTAGAGAAACGCTGTTCTCAAATTGGAGAGATGTTTGAAAATAGGGACCATTCTACTGCATTCTACTTTGATGCAGCTCTAGGTAACTGAGAAATACTCCAACTAAAGGAGATAAGTGGGGCCCCTGGGAATCCTTGGTTTTCCACAGCTTTGACATGGCTGCCAGCATAGCAGAGGCCGAAGAAGTCCATTCTAGAGACATTATCTATGGCTCAGGTCCAAATTCTGGCTCCAGGATGCCTCCAAACAGCACAATAATCAATTATCTTTTGGTGCTTTAGAAAGTTCTAGATCACTCATGGTGAAAGCAACAGAATCGGAAGTATACCCTGAAAACTGCAGACCAGCACTTGTTAGCTTTGGTGTCAGGTTTGTGCTGGCATTGAGGTTCTCTGAGATGCATTAATATTCCCATAGTGTGAGTCACTGTCACTTCTCCCAGAGTGCCCTGCTCAGCATGAGATCTGCTTTGAGATCCAGCACTTACACAGCATATCTAAAAATGGCCACCTGAGACCTGGTGTGGAGACACACGCCTGTAGTCCCAGCACTCAGGAGGTGGAGGCAAGAGGATCGTTGGGGGTCTGAGGCCAGCCTGGGCTACAAGGTGAGCTCAAGGCCAGCCTGAACTGCATAGTGAGACAAGACAAAAATCAGTCAATAAAGATGACTAGGTGGAATGTCAAGGTCAATGATTAAAATGACAAAGGCAACTGATTCCCAGGACCAGGCTGAAGGAATAGGACACTGTGGGAACTGGTTCTAGTTCTTACTCTTGTAAAGCAAGAGAAGCTCTGATGAATCAGAGGCCACCAGAGAAAGATCTTTCTAGTCCTGGCAGTTCAGTCTTTTCCCTTTGGTTGTCACAATTCACTTCTTTATTCTCCATTGTCCAGGCCTGACACTGTTCCCCAAGTCCCTGGCCATGACCTTCCTACTTTCTGTCTCCACGACTGCACCCACCCTAGATACTTCATACAAAGTGGACATACTGTGCATTTCTTTCTGTGGCTGGCTTATGTTCCTTATCACAATGTTTAAAAGTTTTATCCATGTTACATATGTCAGAATTTCTTTTTTTTTTTCTCCTTTTTGAACAGCATATTTCCTTCGTCCAGGCACCATCAGTGGACAGCTGGACTGCTCCTCCCTTCTGACTACTGGGAATAATGCTGCAGTATTGAATCTGGTGAACACATATCTATCTTTCCATGTCACTGCATTCAATTGTTTTGTGTCTATATCTATTTTTGGGTTTCGAGGAACCGCTTTACTGTTTTTTGAACTGGCTAAACCATTTTACACTCCAATCAAGGGAGTGTACTTTTCCCTGAATCCTTAATTTCTTTGCATCTGTACCCACACTTGTTGTTTTATGGCATTTGGATAGTGGAAATTCTACCAGGTGTGAGGCCCCTATCCTTTTGTACCATCAGTGAGAAGTTCTTTGAGTGCAGTACCTGACCAAGTATGGCACTGGTTAGATGTGCAGCATGGGATCATTCAGTGAATGAGGAACTCAACCAAGCAAGTCATTTCTCTGACCATCATCTTGGCAACCTCATTTATCGAGGGAAGGAATACATTATGCCACTTCTGACAGGGGTGCTTCATACCCAAAGGCAGCATTTCTAAGGCATCAAGGAAAAGAATAGGATGAAACCCTAAAGGCAAACTTTGACCACTTCATTCTCTTTGTCATGCCATAGATGACACTGCCAGGAGCAGGATAATCTTTACAACATGTTGCTTTCTAGTTCACAAAGCCCTGCCACAAAAATTTTCACAGAAAATACCCACCATGTGCAGAAGTGACTAAAATTCCCCTTCGGTGAGATAATGTACTGGCACTGGGAGGAATTTTATTTTAGGCAAAACCTATACATAGTAAAGTTCATTAAGTATATTAATTTTAAACATATATCTTTACAGATTTTTCACATTTAATACACAGATATAATCGCTACCCAATCAAAATACAGAACGACTTCTAGCAACCCAAAAGAGTGCCTCATGTCTCTTGTATTGGTCAGTTTTCTGTGCTGGAACAAAATTCCTGACATGAGTAACTTAAAGGTAGAGAGGTTTACTTGGGCCCAGGTGTTAGTCTTTGGCAGCAGAATTATTATGGTGCTAATTATTATTATTACGGTACCTCAGAAAGAGAGCAAGAGAAGAGTCTGAAAGAAAGGGTTCAGGCGCCAGATATAGTTCCCAAGACCACACCTGATGACTCACCCAGACACCCCCAGAAGTGTGCTTCACCAATCTCCTAGGTGTCTCTACCCAATCGAGTTGGCAATTAAGGTTAAACATAGCTCCCTTTCCTAGTCAGGAAACAGCCTTCTCTCATGCATAAGGAACCAACGTTCTGATTGCTACCACGATTAGCTTTATCTGTTCTTGAACTTCAAAGAAGTGAGATTATACAATCTTCCTTTCCGTGTTGTTTTTTCTGCTTGACCATTCGTGAGAGATCTATCCATCTTATTGTATGCATGGATAGGTTATCATTTCTAATTATGTCAATCTGATTGGGTTCTTGTAACAAAAAAGGGGCGATTGTAAATGAAAGAACTTTCTTTTTCATAGTCCTGGAGGCTGGGAATTCAAGATCAAGGTACTAGCAGACTTGGAATCTGGTTAGCATCTGCTTTCTGGTTCATAGCTGACACTTTTTCACTGCGTTCTCGAATGATGGAAGGGGTAACAGAGACCTCTTGGGCTTCTAAGTGTACTAACCCCAAAGGCCCACCCCCCACATCATCAAATTCATGATTAGGTTTCAACATATGAATCTGGTGGTGAGGAGACAAATACCCAGATCATATCTGGTGGTGCTCCATTCACGACTATAACAATGTATTTATTAATTTTTCTATTGATGAACATTTGTGTTATTCAAAGTTGAAGCAACTATGTATACAACCCATGTTTTTGTGGACGTGAACTACATTCTCTTGCATACCAATCTCTGAGTGAGATTGCTGGGTCAAAGGATAAGCACGTGTTTGATTAAGCGGTTATTGTCCAATAACTTTCCAAAGCAACTGTACAAATTTTAACTCCCTGATGAGATTTTAAAGATCATACGCTTGAACATATAGACAAATACAGATAATGATAGTTTTATAGAGACAGCTACAGATTCTCATTTTCCTGAAGAGATAATCTGAAACTTACATAACAACTTACAGCTAAAATGTTAGTGATGGCATTTATATACATTGTTGTAAATTTTAGAAATGCCCAAGCCATTAAAAATGATTAAATAGATTATTAACCTTCTAGAAAATGTGGCTGTATGGTTATTCTCCTTTTCCAAAAGATTTTTACATATGGGGAAAATGTTTTTATTTGAAATTAGGTGAAAATAATTTCTCGGGATGCAACATTCCATGCCCAGTGAGATCTCAACTCTGTTGAGTTACCCAGAAAACAGGCTCTGGAAAAGTGGGTCTGAATATTAAGTCTTTATCTTTTGGTGGTAAGATACAGGTGACAGGAACTTCATTCTTATCAATTCCAAAATTAGAATATATTGCTCTCATAATCAGATAAAAGTAAAAGTGTATGCAAAAAGACAAAGCCCTACTTTGACAACTCACTGCATATGAAATCACACTAAAAGGACCGCATTTCCCTGCTCTCAGGCTCATTCCTACTTCTGCTGTCAGCCTGAGCTGTATTTAAAAACCAGAAGGCTTGGAGGCCAAAGCATTTGATGAGGTTCCTTGTAATTTTCCGAACTTTCCAAATGGCCTCTAGTAATCCAGTATTTCTTTCATGATTGGAAAATAAAGAATATGCTTTAAAAAATTATTTGTTGAAAGTAGGATTTAGAGAATGATCCCCCTGCCTCACATCAGAACTGAGAAGGCTTTGTCTTCCCTACAGGATCAGGCCACGTAGCAACTATTTTTATCTGAGACATACCACAGCCAGCTAAACTCAGCCACGTTGTGTGCATGTTCCATGTCTCATGGGCTATTTTTCAGATGTTTAGATGATTGAGGAAACCCCAGTGGTGCTGGACTAGAAGATGTTTGCCCTTCATTTCTAAGGTAAATGTAATGCACATGTATTAACCATCTCTTTTTCAGGCATCTCCCTTTGAAGTGGGCTTGCTGCTGAGCTGAATGTCAAGGTTCCCTGCCGCTGCCTTGGTCTCCCTAAATCATTAGCTGTGGCTGGTTGGTGGTTGAAACACAAACAGTGTGTGGAGGGTGCTACTGGATGTACTCATTCAGCAAATTCCAATAAAGAAGCCATTTGGTCCCAGGCACAAGGGATACAGCAGGGGCTCCCGCTGAGGAAGAGCCCACAGTCCACTGGGAAAGACAGATGAGCAAACAAGTAAATAAATGGCGTGTGCCAGGCTCACCTAGAGCTAGATAGGTGTCTTGAGGCCACAGCCAGAGATTGAACAGCTCAGGAAACTCCGCTGTGGCTACTCTGTCTACAGGAGGAAAGAGCAGCACCCTGGTCTTATCTCTCTCCTGCTCCATCGGCCCCTTTGTGCCACATCACTTGGTATAGTGTCCTGTCCAATCTCACTCCTCCTGTCATCTTGTGAATACTTCTCATGGTGTAATAGAGCCTCAGGAGGGAGAATATTTTGATGCTCTCAGTCTCTCACCACTGTATGCATAGTATCCTAAACCAAGCTCAGCTCTGGGCAGCAGCACCTGCAGAATTTCTACCCAGGGGCTGTTTGGAAACAGCACTCTGCATGGAGTGAGGAGGAGGAAGAAACTCAGTTTCACAGCAAGCCCTGTGCTTCTTGATTTAATGGTGGCAAGCTTACTTGACGTGGCTTTGCTGGAGAGACCATGACAAATTAGGAAAAAACAGTTCAAAACACCTCCCTCCAGGCTACCCTTTGTGTCATCACTTAGCCCTTTAGAAGTCCAACAGAGTTCACATTCTAATATATTAAAGATAAACCAATGGCAGAAAGAGATTATGAAAATTTGCTGTATTTCAAATCTTTGCATGTAACGTTTTAAAAACAGTGTTACATGCAACAACCATTGTTGATTCCCTGTCACCTTATCTGTAACTCAGATTTGATTGTACTATTCTTATGCTACTTTGTGTCTGTTTGTTAATATGCTTTTGTTCTTATACTTTTAAAATACAAAGAAACCAAAAAACAGTGTGACATAATCCTGTGAGTCACAGGATAATGCCAGCATTTTTAAAAAATTGAGTTACAGTCAGTGCACCTTGGACAATGTATTCCAGTAATAGGATATAAGCTTAAAATGCATCGCAAATTATTTCTCTCAATGCTGTAGATTACTCATGTAGAGTACATTTGTCAACTCTGTCTATCCAAGTGAGACCCTGGCCATCCCATCCTTGTGTCCCACCTCCCACCTCACCATGCTGTCTGCGAGCTCCTCCTTCAACACAGTAGCTGCTCACCAGGTGGCTAAATAAATCATGACTAAAGAAGAGAATGAATGAAGTCCTAATTTTTCTACCATTAGCCTCGGTCATTTTGATGTGACTTTTGAAGCTTGTCTCTCTCCCTTCCCCACATCTTGCACTCAAGCCCTCCCTCACCTCAATGAAGTCTCCTCCTGCACTGATACACACAAGTGCAGGCATAGCATTAAGGCTTCCTGTGCAAAGAGGATAGAAAGCTTACTCTCCACATCTCTGGGTTTCTCTGAGCACTTCGGCTTCTTGCTTGCCATAATCACTCCCTTCCGAGGTACAGCGAGTTCTTTGGCTGGTGGGGTCGGCTGTTGTTCCATGAGTCCCTGTGGGCATCTTTATCAAAAATCCTGAGGGTGGGGATCTGCAGTACTTCTCTCTTCTGACCCCAATCTGGCAAGAAGCAGTTACCATGTCTTTGCAGTTCTGTTCTGCAAACTTAAAAGTCCCTCTCAGTTTAACTATTCCTCTGTCAGATGCACTAGGCTCCCACACTAAACCCTAGAAAACACCTTCATATTGAAAGTCATCTTTCAACATCATCTTGCTGATGCCTGCATTTGCTTTGCCATTTGTTCCAAGCGGAGGTGGAGATCAGAGGGCTGGCCCACTTTTCAGAACAAACAGGGAAGTAGAAAACTGCGAAACAAAAATATGCAGTGTATCTGTGTAAGGTGTGGAAGAGCGGGAGCTCGGCTCTGATGCTGTCTTTGTGGTAATTTATGTGAGACTCATGTGTCTTACCCTGCTAAGGAAGAGGAAGTCCAGGGCTGAACTGAGAAGGAGTCCAAAGTTATATTTGGCTGAGGAATGAGGTGTCACAATCTGGCCCAGCCATGCCTCTCCAGCCCCCTTCACTGCAGCCGCTGTGCGCTGCAGACAAATCCGTTCCTCCCTCGAATACCATCCAAACCTTCTAGCCCTGCATCTCTGCTCATACAGGTGGCCCCATATTTCCACTTCCATTTTAGTTTGAACTTGGGTGTGACCAGTCATGACCCAGGTAGATCTACAGGAGACATGAAGAGGAATGGGCAACTTCAAGAGACAAGCTGTTCGGTCCTCTATCAGTTTTCTAGGGTTGCCAGAATGAAGTAACATAAATTCAAGGGTTAAAAATAACAAGAAATACGTATTCTCTTATAGTTCCAAGAGCCAAGTTTCTGAAATCAAGGTGTCAGCGGGACCACGCTTCCCCGCTGAGAACTGGACTCCTTCCATGCCTCTTTGGAGCTTCTGGTAGTGGCGGCTGCCTCAGTGTCCCTGGGCTGGCAGTGGCGGTGCTCCTGTCTCCGCCCCTGTTGTCCTTGGTGTTCCTCCTTTGCATGTCTGTGTCTTCATGCGGCATTCTGCTCTTAGTATTGGATCCGTTGCATTAAGAATTCACCTCAGTGGCCTCCTTTCAACTTAATTCTATCTGGAAAGACCTTATTTCCAAATCAGGTCAAATCCACAGGTCCAAGGGGTTAAGACTTTAGTATATCATTTGGGAAGAACTAATTCAACCCATAACAGGTTCTATTCACTTTCAAGGCTCAGAATCACTGCCCTGGGCAATGGTCTTCGATGCTCTCTAGCAGACAGAGCTATTCCTGCCTTTGCTCCCTTGAGAGTCAGTCTCCATGGCTGCCTATGTCTTATGCTTCAGAGACATGATAATTAGGGGGAAATGACCAAGAAAAATGGGTGAAGCATGGAGAAGAAAATGTTAACTCAGCCCCATAGTTCCAACTCTATGCTTTGCACAACTTGTCTTAGGCTGCAGCTTCTCCATATCTGCCCTTTCATCTGCATTGTGACCTGGGCCTAGGAAGCTTCATGCGGAATCTGAGACTGAATGGAGATGCCAGCACAAACTCGTGAAGGCTGTCCAGGACAATCCTGGGTCATGGTTAGCCTGGGACCCCTCTGTAGTGTGTGCCTCTCTGCCTGCCAGGCAAAGAGGTTCTCCAACTAGTTTGTTAAGATATTTCTGATTCCAGAAAGCAGACTCCTCAAGAGTGACATGCTCATGTGCCTGGGCTGAGTCAGTGCAACTTCTTTGTCTTACCCTGGAATCCATGGCCTCTGTGCAGCAACCCCCAGCCTCCTTCTCCATCTACATTCCTAAGCCACATTCTGTCCTAAGGTGAAAGTCTTCGGCCTTACTGCTGGAAAGTATTTGAGGCGGTCTTGGTGCCCTTTTGGAGATCAGGAGTGACCTGGGGTGAATCTAGATATCCACAAAGCCTCTAAGTCTCAGCAATTAGTTTAGCCCAGGCCAAAGGCAGGAAACCTTATCGTTACTAAGTGCATCTGAATGAGATATACTTGTGTGTAAATCTTAGCTCCATCCTGTAGGCAAAACTCTGATGTCAAATAAAGTCATAAAATTCTCTAAACCTCCATGGTCTCATGTTGAGAATTAGTTCAGTGGTCACTTCCTCAAAGCATGATTGGAAGGCAGCTGATGGTTAGCAACAGTGTTCTGGAGTCAGGAAGCCTACAATTCAAACTCAGACTGTCAACTTCGAAACTAGGAGCAAGTCACATAACACAACAAGCTTTAGCTTCACCTATTAGTCAGTTCTATGGTGTGCATTTCTGATGTTCACAGGTTATCAGGAGCTCAGTGACTTACACAAATCACTTGCTTATAGTTCTGGAGGCCAGAAATGTGAAGTCAGTTTCACCAGGCTGAAACCAAGAAGTCCACAGATCTGTGCTCCCTCCAGAACATCTAGTGGAAAATCCATTTCCTGGTCTTCTTCAGATACTGGAGCTACATTTCCAGACTGTGGAAATCTTCAAAGACAGAAACACAGTGGAGCATCTTCAGATCTTTCTCTGCTTCATCACCACACAACTTTTAACCTTTTGTGTCAAATATTCCTTTGGTCCCCTTTTATAACACACTCATGACTGCATCTCCAGACCCACTAAGATAATCCAGGCTAACTTCCCCATCTCCAAATCCTTAACTGAACCATACCTATGACATCTCTTTTGCCATATAAGGTAACAGGCACAGATCCAAACATTAGATCCAAGCTATCCTTGAGGACCATTACTGGGTCTACCACAAGGACATTACGAATAAAGAGCAAGGGACCAACACACTTGGGTCCCCCTTCTGTCCCTCTCTTGGGCAGAAACTTTCTTTCCCTAGACAAATATATTCTGCTCTTACAAAAAAAAGAATAAAGAGCAAAATAAAAGCTAATAGGAAATAGAAAGATAGATCTTTTGCAAAAGGGAAAGGGACCAAGAGATAGAGAGATAGGGAAGGAGATGAAAAAATAATTAAGATGAGTTGTGTGTTTTAACCAACTCCTCACAAGAAATATGACCATTATGCACTACAAATATACAGAAATAAAAATAAAAACATAAAAAAGAATATGTATCCACTGGTGTGGACTGGACAGACCCCTCAGACTGGCCTTTTGCTTTCCTGCCTCAAAAGGGCAGAAGCTACTCAAGGAGATCACGCTAGCAACTAACCTGATCTAAGAACCAAGTTTGAATTATTTTTATATTTTAAAGCACAGATATACTACCTAAATTTAAGTCCTGTTATTAGCTAATTCCTCAAGGAGCAATTCTAATGATTAGGTTACACCCATCTCAAGAGTCCTATGTCAGCTAAGGCTCATCAGAGGAACGGATTGAAATGTGCATAAAAGAGGGAAGCTTACAACAGCACCTGCCAAGTCCAGGGCAGAAGAACGCTCAGGGGCCATGTGTGTGCTTGAGAGCCAAAGGGTCCAATCAGAAGTTGAAGGCCTGGAGCTCACTGAACAGCCCCCTGCAAGTCACTATTAGGAAACCAAAGGATCTGCGTTGGAAGGCTGGAGAGTTTGTGGTGGCGAAGACTGGGGCGACTCCTACCCTGAAGAAGCAAGACTTGCTTCCTCTTTCTTTCTTTCCTCCAGGAAGAAGCCTGGTGATTGGCACCACCCATATTCTGGTCCCCAATCCAGCAGTCATCCGCACATACCCAGAGCTGTGCCGAACCAATCAGCTAGGTGTTTTTTTTTTTTTTCAAGTTGACACCACAGTTAACTATCACAAGGCCTAAGCGCAATGCCTGGCATTGAATAAGTATTCAAAAAAAGCTAGCCGTTAAGTTTGCTCCTAACAGTGAGATGACACCACCCAGGGGCCTAAAGCCTGTTCTGAGTAGATTAATTCCACCGTTCTTCAGGCTGTGTCTTACTCACTTTTCCCGCTGCTGAAACAAAATGCCCAACACCTGAAATTAAAGGAGTAAAGGTTCATCGTAGCTCACAGTATTTAGAGGTTTCAGTTCATAGTTGGCTGGCACCAAGGCAGGATGGCGTGGCAGAGGAGAAACAGTCCATGCCAGGCAGAAGGTAGCAAGTTAGCAAGGTAGCAAGTAGAGAAGTAGTATAGCAGCAAGCCCCACAGCAGCCCTCTTGCTGCCCCTTATATGTTACCCAGGCTATACGTCATTAGGGCAGGAAGCACTGACTCCCAGGAGGGGCCTTCCCATTATCCACACCTAAAATTATGCCAAACCAATCAGCAGACTAATGTACTAATCACACGTCCTTGATTCCAACATCACACACTTAATCCCAGGATTACATACTCTAGATGCAGTCAACCTCTGAAAAGCCTCACCCATGGCCACATGAAACTTTTGGGGGACATTTAGACACAAGCCGTAGCGGGCTGCCTGTGTGCTGTTTCTTTAGGTAGCATACCTGGGTCTTTGCCCTCCTGGGGATCAGTCCTCTCCTTATCTTCTTAACTTCCTCTACCTGTCTGCCTGGACATGCTCTCATTATGACTTCCCCAGATTTAGGCCTTAAACTATCTTCCTCAGCTGGTACCCCAGTCAGAAAATTGGGTCAACTCACTCATACAGCAGCCCCCAGTTGGCCCAAAGAATAAATTATGCCTCCCGCTTCTTCATCTACACATGATGTGCTGTGGCCAAGAATGTGTTGGATGTTTCCAAGGGCCTGGGAGATAGCCAAGAATCTTGAGTCTGGAGCATGCGCACTGAAGTCAGACTCTCATGGCTGCAACAAGCTGGAGAATCCATTACTCTGAGCTGATTGGCAGAGCCTGAATGAGGGCTCCGGGCCATGCCCATTCTTGTGAGCTGACTGTGAACTTACTCTAAAGCTACAGCCTTCTCGCAGAGCCAAGTAGATGCAGCCCTAGTGAGTCCTCTGTGTAAGAAGGAAGTCTCCGGCGTTCCCTCAGTATTGATGACCAATTGATCTTTCGAGTTTAGCTGTTCTCTCACCCCTTTGATTTTGTTTTACCATCTAATATTTTAGAATGTTTCCTGGGTCAGACACTTAGCCAGACTATGGAAATCCAAATTCGAAAGCTGCTATTTAGTAAATGCTTATTATGTGCTAGCAAGAGAGCTTTTTATATCAACCCTTCAGTTTTAATAAGATACAAAAACTGAGGCTTATTCAGGTTAAGTAATTTGTAAATGTACTTCCAACTCTTCAGCTAGAGATGTCTCATTGTGAGCCCTTGCCCCCATTCTTCTGAGTGAAAAACCACACTTTCAGAAGGTCTAGTGCTGTGGAGATGTCCCATAATGAAACACCTGTACTCTGTGAGTAACGTGGTAAGAGCATGGAAAGCAGAAATCTTTCCCCTGTGCCAGAGGCTAAGAGCCAGCAAAACTCCTAGAAAGTACTGTCTCAACACTTCACTCTGCAGATGGGAAAACTGAGTCCCTGAGTCACATCTGAACAAAATACCAGACATACACAACTGAAGGAGGACAGATGTATTTTGGCTTCTAATTTCAGAACTGTCAGTCCAAAGTAAGCCATTGTTTTAGACTTGTAATGAGGCAGAATATCATGGCAGAAGTGCCCACTCCACGCAGTCTAGAAGCAGAGCAAAAAATAAATAAATAAATAAAAATAGAAAATTAGCAAGAGACGGAAGTGGCCAAGCGTAAAAATGTCTTTCTGAACAATACCCCTGGGACCTATTTCCTCTGATAAGGCTGCACCTATCAACACATTGAGCTATGAATTCACCATTGGATTGACCCAGTGATGAGCCAATGCCTTCATGGCCCAATCATCTCTGTAGGCTCCACATCTGAACATTGCTACACTGAGGATCAAGCCCTTAATACATGAGTCTTTGGGGGAATACTTCATATTTAAGCTATAACTGTCACTGAAAGGGATAAAGGGCTCACAGTGAGTACATAGAAGACCTAGGACCAAGGTGCAGCCACCTCCTACCCAGATTATACAGCACTTCGCTATCTACTACATCTGTCCTGCAATGGCAGTGAGTTAGGATTAAGATTGTCAGATTTAACAAAAAGCAAAAGAGGGTACCGAGCTCAATTTGAATTTTAGTTTAAAACCAAATAAAATTTGTTTATGTATGTCCCAAGCAACATTTAGGACATATTAATGACAAGAATATTCACTGTATATATGGAATTCACAAAGAACTAAATCCTTGTTTTATTTAGCACCTCTGCTTGGGTTGGATCCCCTGAGCAGTCAGGGCTTTGGGAAGGGGCTTACACCAAGCAGTCCTGGGTTGAGGGGGAACAGCACTACCCTGCATCTGACCTCTCACTGATGACATGGAACTTAGAAATGGTCTAAGGATCCAGGATGAAAGGAAGACAAAGGAGTGACCTGGGCTTTGCACAGCAGGAATCTGCAGATCCAAGAAGGACTCTGTCACTCAAGACTCTTTCAAGAAAGGGAAAGAGGAAAATGTGGGAGTCACTGAATGTGCAGCCGCAGTAGCAAATGGAGACAGCCCAGAGGAGGTGAGACTTGCCAGGGCAAAGCCCTGCCAGAGAAGGGGCTCTAGAGGAAATGATCCCTGGGATTATTGCGTAGGGGTGGCACAACCATTACAGGCATGGGGATGGTCACAAATTCCTGCTTCGTTTTCGTGCCCAAGGCTAGCCATTACAGTGTCTGATTAGTTTGCTATAATGACATTTTTAAAAGAAAGGAAAAGAATCCAAGATTTGGCTTTAAAATTTCAAGTTACACTAGTGTCACCTCCCAGGATGTGATCTGGACATGTTTAGAAAGCATTTCTAAGTATTTTCTCTTTATAAAATGGGATGCACAGAGCTGTGGTTCAAGTCAGATAAGAAAATGAGGGTATCCCTTTATAAGGCACTGGTGAAAAGGACGGTTCGCACTGCAGTAAGTGCTTAGTAAGTGTCTATCGGATGAACGATGATTTTGTATTTCCTCTCTCGTCTCATCCAAAACAGGTCAGGATCTTAAATCCCATTCATGAACCAATTCCTCTGTCACTTTATCATCCTTTGTTCTTCTAGTGGAGAAGGAGATAACTGAATGATTTGAGGCTGTGCAGGGGCCAGGTTTGCCTGGTGCGGGGTTTCCCCCACCATCTGGGGGAGTAAGTCTGCTTGCAACAGCCTGACCAACGTTGTTAAGTACTTTCTAATAGCAGGGGTATGTGAGAGGGTCCCTTAGTGCTTGATAGTTTTGAGGATGAGGCCAAGTAAAGATTACTGGTGTTAATAGCATGTGGAAAGATGGATGTGAGCGTGGACACACGAACGAGGGCGGTTGGGAAGGGGGCGGAAGACAGAAGAGACAGACTGTGTAATGATCTGGCTATTCTCTGCTTACAATTGGGCCCCTTTGGGGAATAAAGCCAATGATTTAGCTCCCTGAGTTAGTCTGATCCGTAATAGAAGGACTCTTTTTACAGAGGAGCTGAGCAGATGATTGTCAGAAAACACTGGGCATTTTAAAACATTCATGGTGTGCATGGTCGATCCACATCCATTATCTTATTTGAATCTCCAAAGACTGAGGCAAGCAAGCATGTCTTAAACTGAGATTTAAAATGATCAGTGATTTTTCTAGAACACTTGGCTCTTTCTATTCAAAGGTTCTGCATCCACAAATTCAATCAAACGCAGATCAAAAGAAGTGTTTAAAAATTGCATTTCTATTGAACATGTAGTATTTTTCTTGTCATTATTCCCTAAATAATGCCACGTGACAGCTGAATAATGCCGTGTGACTGCTATTTACAAAGGTAATCTAAGGATGATTTCTATGGGAGGATATATGACTGTTACACATAAATGGAAGGGGCTTAAGCACCCCCAGATCCTGGAAATAAGCCCCCATTAATACAGAAAAGAACTCATCAGCTGGCTTGTAAGTGGTGCAGCTCATCGCTCTGGGGCCAGTTGCTGTCCTCCTGGGCTCCAGTGTCCATGGAGCACCTGTGGCGGTCTTGGCCTTGTGGAACGTGCCGAAACACATGAGCTACTGGGAAAGGCAAACATTAAATCAGTAGCCATACAATGAAACGGACAATTGCACATTATGCTAAATAACACTGTGCAATAAATAAGCAAGTCTCTGAAAGGGTGAAAACCAAGGGAGTCAGGAAACAGTGAACCAAGGGGTCTCCTGAGGAAGGAGCACATAGGTCAAAACATACCATGTGAGCCACAGAGAAGAGTATCTCTGAAACCCCCAGCATAAACAACCACAAAGTTCAGCACAGCCAGAAGGAGAGGAATGGGAGATTAAGTGGAGAGTGACACAGAGGGTAGCTCAGTGGTCCTCAAGCCTGGCTTCATCTGAGAATCACCAGTAGGTTGCTGTGAAGAAGCACCAACGCCCAGGTCCTACCAGCAGGGATCAGAACAGTTGGTCTGAAGTGGGCTCTGGACAAAGGAACTGTTCTAACCACACCTCCACCCCAGATAATATACACAACCAGGGTTAAGAGCCACTGGGTGAGACCTTTTAGAATAGGTTTTAATTTTCTTTGAGTGGGAAGACAGAGAGCATTTTTAAGCAAGGGGAAAGGCAACATCGGATGTGCATTTTCAAGTGTCACTTAAGATGCTGCATAGAGGCGAAAGAGGGGAGGAGAATGAATAGCCCGGGTGAGCCTTATGCGGGCTGACTGAGGTGGGAGAAGAAGGAGATAAGCATATATGCAGAGGAACTGCTGGCTCTCAACACAAACCCCAGGCTGAGCGTTCGCAGTTACTTGTCCTACTGAAAGCTTCCTGCATCTCAGAGACCCCTGGCACCTCAGCAGGCCTGAGGTCAAGCTCACCCAGCCCAGAGCTGAGGCTTTTGTACTATACTGCCCATACTGTTGCTTTCATTATGAATGTTCTGTCTTTGGGCAATGGGAAACTTTCTAAAACACTGAGAACTTGTTTTTTATTCCAGAACTCCAGCATTTGCTTTGTCATTGGGAAAAGTCAGCAAAGACGCCCTGCTTTCTGCTTTTCAGAGATTTCTAATGGTACCTAGTCAGGCACTGCACAGAGCCTTGCTAGACCTTGTTGAGGTACTAAGAAACTTGTTTTACCTGTAACTGCCCTTTTAAGAAAAAAAGTCTGTTTATGTTTTCTAAGTAAAATAATTAGTTAGAAAGGCTTCTCATGATATAATTCCATAGATATTACATCACTTGCTAGTTACAAAAATAATCAAATATGTCTCATAAAGATGACTTAATTTCACAAATGAGTTATACTCAAGTAAATATTTACTTCTAAATGCAATTTTGTTGAAAAACCTCTCAGAACACTTTCATTAAGCTTGCATGATACGTAGGCTGTGTAGTTATTAAGTAATTATTCAAGAGATGATAATTTTTAAATAAAGAGAAACACATGCTTTCAATGCATCCAACACTTACTTAGAGCTACTTACATGCCAGGACTTGAGATGACCACAATTCCTTTGATTTGTGGCAGTAATATTTATTACACACACACATACACATCCATCCACTGACAAGTTAAAAGTAGAACCAACATCTCTCACCTTCTCCCCATTTTAGGACTCTAAATTTGGTCAGTTACCCCTTAGTGGGTTTTTTTGCATTGGACTTTAATAACTAATTGCATTTTTGTCATCTTTTAATCCAATTTCTGCATAGCAGCCAAGTGAACTTGGTAAAAATTAAAGCACATTATGACACTCACTTGCTTAATGCCTTCCAATAACTTCTTAGGATGCTTTAGAAGAAAACCCAAGCTCCTTGCCATGGGGAAGAAAGCCCCTGGGCCTTAGTTGCATGGACCTTTTCCATTCCTCGTGTCAGGATTCAGCAGCCCCCTGAATCCTCCTCTGCTCTATCACCTGTGAAATGCACTGGGCACATCTCTCTCTCCCATCATGAATGCTCTCACCCCAGGAATGCTGCCATTGCCCTTTCTCATCCCAAGCATGCTCTCTCCCAGATCTTCGCATGGTCGGCTGTCACCATTCAGACCTCACTCGCTTCACTTCTGAGAGTTCCTTTTCCCTCCACATACTCTCTGTCACGTGCCCCCATTTTATTTGATTTTGGACACTTACCTCTCACTGGTAAGATTAACGTGCATCTTTGTTAATTACACTGTTTCACGCCTTTCCTCCACTGCTGTGGATAAATATTTCCATGAGAAGGATCTTGGCTTGATCACAGCAATACCTCCAGATTTAGTTGGTCTGCGGTCCATCACTGTTCAATAGAGTTTTTTGAATGAATAAGTAAAGACGTGATCTATGCCATAAAGATCATTAATTTATCAAATCAAATTGAAAACAAGGCAATCTGAGACAAGTGCTTTAAGGAGGGTGAAATAGTCCTATATCCACCCACTCAACATTGCTGTCTCCCTCCTTGATTATTATGGGATCCTTCTGATTGAGGGAGTCCCTTACTCTCTCTACTTCATCCTCCACAGTGCAGCAAGTACACAATCCTATACTCCTGGTCTTTAAGGATAAGAAATTAACTTACTTGGGCTTATACAAAATATTTCAACTTCTGGTTCCAATGGAGCTCCTCAGCTTTGTTTCTTACCCTCTCTTTGGTCATGTGTTTTACACTCTGAAAGCCAGACAATAGCAGATACTGGTCACCCTAGTTTGGTTTTTCTTTTGCATTACTGACATGAAATTATCCCTACGTTCCATCCCATTCTCCATTTCTTAGTCTGGATAACCCCCGGTGCTTGTTCAAGGCTTAGCCCAGATGACTTCCCTTCTAGAAAATCTTTACCATTTCCTCACTTCTCCTTCTACCCCAGGCCATGCTGTTTCTTCTTCTCAAAAAGATCTTGGTGTTCACCTCAGGCTCTGTCCTGGGACTGAATCCATCTGACTGTTTTTGCCTTGTCTTGACTGATCAGAAACTGCAATAGGCAGTCTGGTTTTTCTGATCTATGGTGGTGTCCTCAGCATGTAACATATGCGCAGTAAGTACTTACAGAATAAGCAGCTGAAATGCTATATAGAATAAAATTCTCAGGGGCAAGGAAGGGGAGAGGGCAAGGAGCAGAGAGGCAGGAGAGGCTGGCTTCCAGAAACCAGTAGCGCAGGGTGGCTGTATGTTGAGCCATTCCCAATTCAAAAGCTCTGAAAACTGAAATTTTCTCATACTCACTAATTGGCAAAACCTCACTTCACTATTTAGTGTCTTTATTCAATTTGGGGTCAGCTTTCTTTTTTTTAAGAATAGGAAGAATTTATTGAGAGAAACAAAGCTTCTGCCTGAGAAGGATGGGGAGACCTGGAAAGCGGGTTGCCCACAGTGTTCATGTTCTGCTGCAAAATTTCATTGCATTTAATTACAAGGTGCTGTCTTTGACTACACTGGAGATATTTATAATATATAGTATATGAATTCTGTTATCTTGTTTTAAAGTCCAAAAAGGATCAAGACTGCCAGCCATATCCTGCTCCAGGATTTTAGATAAAGGCTTACAACCAGAATTTGAGCTGTGCTAGAAAATGAACAGGAAACTGGAAAGCAGAACTGTTCAGGGAGGAATAGAATGTGCAAGGGAAAATCAGTCAGCATGCTGAAGAATGGTCATTTGTCAGATGTCATCCCAAAGCTGAATGTTTACATTTATAGGAAGATAATACTAGAAAGATGTTTGGGTCCCAGTAAAGTCCTGGCAAAGACTAAACTTTATAAGTGACAGGAAGCCAGGAAAATGATTTTTAACAGACAAATGAGGGCAGGCAAAGCAGGTGTGCTGTTCTAGAAGCAGCCTGTACTCATCTTCTTGGTTATGTAACTACAAACCCTACAGACTTGGTTATGGAGCTACAAACTCCAAGCCTCAGTTGTTTCATCTGAAGAGTAGGGATAATGTCAAATAAAAATCAAATGCTGAATGCATGTGAACGTGTTTTCTGCAATGCAAAGTTCTTTTAAGATGGAGATAAAATTATCAGTTGATAACAAGAACTGAAGAATGGCAGGGAGGGTTGGAGTTTAGGAGTTGAGTGTTTCCCATGCTGAGTTTGGAGGATGTCTAAGCAGCAATGACCAATGGCCAGGTGGAAATGTGACTCTGTAAACGGGACTAGAGAGTCAGAAATTGGCAACTGTCTTTAAAGAGCTGAGCAAGGAAGCCCCAAGAAGCATTGGATCATTGTGCCTTTAAGTAACTGTGTGATTAATCATACAAATGTCTGTCCTATACACCAAAAGGGAATAAATGTTCTCTATTTCATTTAAATGAACTGTGACAGTTATATCTCCAAATTTTAGCATCTTTTGAGAAAGGGGCAAAGAAGTAATAGCTGGGAAATAAAAATCTTTGAGAAGCTGTATTATTAAGATGCAGCAAACCCTTCATGCAGAGAACCTGTTGCTAAGTTATTTGTATTTTATTGAAAAAAAGATATTAAAGGAAGTCAGGAGATAATGAAGACACATTGGAATTTATATCTGGGTATTTTTCCTCAATGAAACCACTGTGGATTTGTTTTTGTGATAAGCTGCATTGTCTTCTATTAATTTTTTAAAATGTTTTTTCCAAACTATATCTTTGTGAACACATTGAAATTTAACAGGCAATCATGAGTGGAAGGCCTATTACATATCAAGCCCTGTAGTGGATTGATGACTGGTGGTCTACTCATAACCCCCAGCTGATCTGAGTAAGTGTGGTGCTGGGTGTGGGAGGCCCACCTCAACCTTGTTGCCAGCAGCATAAGAGGCAGAACCGGAGAAGGAAAAGTTAAGGCTGTTGGGAGTGGAGAAAGGCTGGTAGAGCGGGTGGAAGCTGTTGGCTGTTTTGGAGGAGCTCGTCACGCTGGCTTTCCTGAACTTGGCTGTTTTCAACCTCTGAGGAGCTTGGGACCCTGTTGGCACTGAGAATGGCTTTGGTTCACTTTGGGGGAGCTTTAGTCCTCACTTTGAACATCACTTCCTGGCTCTGGAGGGGAAGATGGCGCCCTGCTGGTATCCAGGAGAAGCTTGCTGCCTTGGCTTCCCTAATGGGAACTCAGCCATCTGGATCATCAGAGGAGCCTGGGACCTCACTGTTGCTGAGGATGGCTGTGGTACCTTTCAGGGGAACTCCTGAGTGTTGCTTCCCAGCTCCAGTGCAGATCTCTGAGTGTGCTCGCATAGATCCTTCATTCTGCTGTCACAGACTTCCTAAATCTCACCACTGACCTTTGGGCCTTTGCCCCAGATCCATAAAACAGGCCTGCATGGGATACTGCTGTGGGCTCTGGGCCTCCAGCTGGACTCATGGGAAGCATTGTTTTGAGCTCTAGGTCTGCAGCTGGTCTCATGTAGGACATTGTTGCAGGATCCAGGCCCTCAGCTAGATTCCTTGGTCTTAGTGTGTGGACAGATTTCCTGCATTCTTTTGTATATTGTTCTTTGGGTGACTATTATAAAAAATCACATAAATTATGTGTCCTGTATTATATTGTTTCACCTTGCAAACTATCCCCCAAACCAACACAAGCCCCAACTGTTTTATAGGTGGAGATTGTGGTCCAAGATGGGGAGTAACTTGCCTATCATTACAACATTAGTCATTGGGAAAGCATGGTCCAGATGCTATAAGGACACAGTCTACTGTGTGTTAGAAAGAATGGTATACATTTGGACAGAAAGAAGCAAATGGTGTCAAAAGTCCCTTTCCACAAACCCAAACATGGTCAGGAGTTTCTATCCTTCCTGTACCTCCTAGCTTCCTCTGGCATTTCACATGACCATGCTTCTAGTTGATTCCTCTCAGCCAAATTGTGGTTTTCTCCTGAACAGCAGCTCCTTGTCTAGGTGTTCACCTCTTGCAGATCCAGAACATCCACCTAACAGCAATGATAATGCTCTAGAGGGGACACTGGGAAAATTCCACAGCACTGTGATCTCCCACTTTGGAAAAGTATGTCATTCTCAGCAATTCCTTCTGTCCCACATTGCTGTGATGAGGATGTAGATGGTCAACACACTCAGTGTAGAGTGCTCACCCAGGGCCATTGAGGATGGATGCAGAAGGATCTGGGCTGTCCAAGAAGATGAGTGGCTATGCCTACTCCAGCCAAGAGAGACCTGCCCAGGAGGAGAGGCTTGACTGACCCCAACTGGGGACGCTTATAAGAGTCAGCGTTCAATCATGAAAGGCAAATTTCAAGACCTATGATCAAATGTCAATTTGAGAAGGGAGAGAGAACATCTTATGTGAAGACAGAAGGACAGGCAAAGCTCCCAGAGTCACCTCCAAGGTGGCTACAAAGGCCTTTAGAATACATGTACTGGGGAAAGAGTGCAGGCTGGGTAAGAGCCAAAGGAAGATGGCGGCATGGGCAGGTGCAGGAAGGCTTGAAACTGAGTGCTGGCTTTGATCTGCTTCCTGGTAGTTTCTTTCTTATGGGCCCTAGGGCTGTTCTTACACTGTAGGTGATCACGGCAGAATGAGAACAGATCCATCAGTTTGTGTTTTTCTGTCACCCAATCTCTTTGTCAAGCAATGATAAAAGAAAGTCAATGCAGGTGATCAGGGCAGGTGGATTATACCTTCTGGGTTTAATAAAATCAGCCTGAAGCGAAGCCTTTATCAGCACTGTGTTTCTGACTACTGAGCCAATTAGAGCTCACTCCCTTGGCAAGTGTGTCCATACCCACACGTGCTACACACAGTACGTGATCACACACTTGTTACGTCTGTGTGTAGGGATATCTTCAGGTGGCATAATAGATCATTAATTCATTTACTTCACCAGTAGGCATTTAGTGAGTTATCATGTATGCTCAGAATACAAAGAAATCATAGTGAAATGTTTACAGTGTTGTGTTCCCATTTTGAGGAAACTTAGAGGGTTTTTGCTGTTATTCATTGCTTTGTTCTTTTTAAAATCACATTGATGGGATGGTAGAATTGAGCTCTTAGCTTTCTACTAGTATTTATCTTCTAATTTGATGCCTTACTCACTTTTTTTTTTTTGCTGGACACCTACAACTTAAAAGAGGGGAGGTTTACAAAGAAAAAAAAGAGGAGGTTCTCTTTTGGCTCCAAGTTCCAGAAGTTTCAGTCCATGTTTCCTGCTCACAGAAATGGCAAGGTGGAAGGGCCTACCACCAAGGAAAGCTACTGATGTCACAGTGCCAGGACGCAAAGAGAGAAGGGGGAGCTGGGGAGGGAGATGGACCCTTCCTGGTCACCCCTCTAGTGACCTACTCTTCCCACCAGGCCCTCTCTGCCCACAGCACACTCAGCCACTCAACTCACCAGTGGGTGCATCCACCCAGGAGTACAGCCTCCTGCAGGAGCCGACCTCCCTCCAAAAGCTCTGCCTCTGAGCGCATGAGAATTTGGAGGCACAGTCCATACCCAAACCACAGCACTTGATATCCTTTGTCATATCACACAATTTCAAAGTTAGATCCCTCACTTTTCCCAGAGATGTTGAGTTTTGCTTTCTCCTATTGTTTGGTCAGAGCTTCCTTTCCTTCATTCAAGTATCATTCTTTGTGGCACTCTATCTACTCTTCCTCTTCTCAGTACTAGTCATCAGTAATACCTCCCTCAGGGACCCATAAACAGCCCTGACACCATGTTTCTCTTACTGGAGATGTTCTAGCTTCCATGTCAATTGTGAAATTGAACTTCTCTCTGAGCCTCAGCCCCTCCTCCAGGGCCAGGTGAGCAGTGGGTAGTGAGTAAATGTGATCCCAAGTTAATTTAGTCAGGCACTAATCTGCTTGCTTCATTGAAGTCACTGTCTAGTATAGAAGTGCCATCCAGTAGTCTGGAAGACAAATGCCTCACCCAAGCTCGTAATCACCTCAGAGTGTGGGAAAGTCCCTTACCTTGTCACAAGGATCTCGCAGAGATGTATGACCTAGTGACTATTGATGTTTTGAGCTTGTGCTGGTCACGAGGGGGCTCCCAACTAAGCCCCCGAATGGGAGGATGTTGATGAGTAGCTTGGATGGCTTAGACAGGCCTGGTTTGCTTCATATTCAGCCTGAACCAGTTTCCACACATCTTAGAAAAACAAGGACAAATCTTTAGGCAGTGCTGCAATCCAAATAAAACAGAAATGTTTTGTGATGTATGTGGGGGTCAGTGAGGGAGTATATAGAGCACACGCCAGATGCCTGCCTCGGGGATCGTGCAGAGAGCAGCTCGATGGCTTGGAACAGCTGAGAAGCCCAAGACAGTTAAGAATTGCATCCAACCCGCCGCTCAGCAGCTCAGCTTATACAGCACAGCGAAACAAGGCCCTCACGTGCCCCCAGGACAGCAAGGCTGAGAGGCATGTGTAGGGATTGCGCTGGTCCTGCAAATACTCCAGCCACCACTTACTGCTTCTGAGGAGAGCCTCAGCCTGGCAGTTTGTTCCCTACCTTGTAAAAGGTAGACTCATAGGACCAAGCAATACACGGCCAGTCTAACCTGCCCTGCCCTGAGCTTTAGCTGGGCAAGTTTAAGGGACCTGAAAAGCATCAGAGACCCAAAAGCTTAATTAGACCCATATTGTTCTAACTTGTTGTTTATTCAGTGGGGCGCATTCAAATATGGAGGGAATTATGGAAAGGCACCCAAACAGATGCTTTCTCTCACCCACGCCATTACGCTTTCACAGAAGCAATGAATGAGACAGAGAAGTTGGATATATTTTCCTGACTGCAGGGAAATACACTGAGATGTTTTCCACAGAGGCTATGAGCAGTCAACACATGATGATTTAGGTTTTTTCCTAACCACTGTTCCTTTCTTACAGATTTTTAATGTGAAATGATGTATGTGTACAAAAAGGGCATTAAAACCTGCAGACACAGTTGTTAAAGTGCTGTTGAATGAATCGTTGCTAAGCACAGGAAGAGATCATCCCCGTCAGCTCAGAAGCTCCCCTTCCTAATCATGTCCACTCCTGAAAGACCCACCCTCTGGACATTTTGGGCAATAATTCTCTTTGTTTTCATAGTTTTCACAATCTTTAGACCTGTTGGAACAATATGCTCTTTGTTTTAAAACTATTTAAGTGGACTCAAACATCATTTATGTTGTTTCAAATCTGAGTTCTTTCATACGATGTTGCTTTTAAGATTTTTTGTGCTGTTTTATATATTTATAGTTGACTTGTTTTTATTGTTGTGATATCCCTTTGTGTAAATACTCCATGACATGTTGATCTGCTCTATTATTGATAAACATTTTCATTATTTTTAATTTTTGGTTACTTGGACAATGCTGATAGGAATATTTGTGTTGGAATTTCCTAGTAATATCCAAGTATGCATGCATTTAAGGTATATGTATACTTATCCATGAGATTTCCAGGTAAGTTGTTATGTGCATCTTCAACTTTGATTCATATGAAAATGCTTTGATATAAAATCTATTTTGTAGGGGCTGGGGATATAGCTCAGTGGAATAAGCGCCTGCCTAGCAAGCGTAGGGTCCTGAGTTCGATCCCCGGTACCGCCAAAAAAAAAAAAATCTATATTGTAATATATTTAATAATAAAAGGCAAGTTGCTTAGCATATATCAAAAATATAAAAAGTTTAATGGAAAGATGACCCCAACTTTATTTGGAGATTTGTCACAAAAAGAAAAGAAGTCATCATATTACTGTGTTTGTTTTAAAATAAAGCCAGTGGGTTTCCAGCATGTGATGGCTCTGTTAGCTGCTGCCCTCCAGGGGTTCACAAATGAAGATGGGTGGCATGAAACCAGATGGGCACCTGTGTTTATTAACTGAGAAAATGTTTTCTCCCTTTAGGATGGTTCTATGTAATTCAGTAGAAGATAGTATTAGCCTTCTATAACTGATCTTGTGTTGTAAATTCCAGATGAATATTGAAGCCTTTGAAAACCTCAGTGGTTGGGAATATCTAGAAAAACCTGAGATGAGGAGCTGGAAATGACTTCAAGAAATACAAACCTGTCATTCAGATCGCAGATAGGCCTCAGCAGGAAAGAAAAAATAGGCCTGTGTAACAACACTTTAAAGAAATATGTGTGTTTCTTTCATGTTCATTATGTGACAGGCATTCTTCTAGGGAGACGGAAGTCATGAATTCTCCAGTAGGCAGGACAGGCTGCCTCAGGAGATGCAGATCTTCTGTCTCCGAGGTGCAGCTTCTCCAAGAATGTTCTATGCCTGTGAAGGTCACTCACACACAGGGCACAGGTTGGCTCTGCCTTTACTAACATTGGCAAGTTATTGAACATCTTTGTCCCTCAGTTTTATTCACCCATAAAATGTGAAAGGGAGGTTAATAATTGCACCTTCCTCATAGTGTTGTTGCGAAAACTCTGGGTAGATGCATTTGTACATATACAGGGACATATATGCATGTACAGTGTCTATCTTGAGGCTTCACACACATAAGCTCAATATGTGGGCTTTTTGTTTGTTATTTCTGCACCAGATGAGTTCAAATGTGACTCCGAATGACTCTCTTCTACATGTTAGTTAGCAGAACACACAGGGCTTTGGGAAAGACTGTGATCTGGGTTCTGACTGCTATGTTTATGAACTGCATAGATTTAGGGCACCTTGCAATGCCACTGGAGCCTCAGTTTCTCATCTGTGGAATGGACTTCCAAAGCCCTGCTACAAAGTAGCAGTGGGTAAGCGATACAAGGACAGCACGAACCTTGGTATCCAAATGGCCTGTGGTTCTCATTGGTCTAAGGCAGGCTGTTTGTCCTCTGAAATTTCATCTCCTTATGGTAAAAGTGGGACAATAATAATGGCTGAAAATTAACAGAAGCAAAGATCCTTGCACAGGGCATGATGTGCAATAAGTCCTTAAATCCCTTCTTTCCTTTCTTGGCTTTTGTTCACTTTTCTGTGAAATAAACAAAGTAATGTGAGTCTTTTCAAACTGATGGGCTAGTTGTGAGGATTCAGTATGACAAGAAGAGTGAAATCGATGTCAAACTATAAAGTGGCATGATAACAAAGTTCAAACTAATGAGATCCAGGATTTGTGATTCCCATATTTACTCACAAAAATGACTAGGAATAAATAATGCTCTTTTAACATTCAAGAACCACTTTAACAGGGTATTCACTTATTTATCTGTTCAACAGTTATTCAGCAAATGCATAATGCATCAGAATATTTTCCTAGTACCATGTTTTATAGAAGTACTCTCATCTAGTTCAAAAGATGGCTCAATATTTGGAGAAAAATAGATTCAGAAATAATCGGAGAAGAAATCATAATGGAACAAAAGCAAAAGCAGAAGAATTAAATGAATTCAGATGTGAGATAAGCCAGGAGGATAAACATATACTTCTATACTCTAATAGTTTACACTTTGGAGACAATGTAAAACTAAGAGAAATGGGTTACTGAGTCTTTTGTAGTCTCTTCTACTGGAACTGCTCCAGGATGACAGAGCGTTCATTTCCTTTCCCATTACCCGACCACCTACACTTCCGCACATGCTCAGTGTGTCTAGAAAAATGTTATAAAATCCTTGATAGTTGTGTAACAATGTGCTACTATTCAAAATTAAGGTGTAGGTAGTGCTATTCATAGTACCTCTTCAAAAAACTCTTTTGGAAATAATGCGACAAAAGTGTAAAAATGTTAAAAACCAATGTTCAAGATTCTTAAATTTTTTCCTAAGGAAGTGATTCCATTTTTAAAAAGTACAGACAGTCATTGCAGTTTTATCTGTGACTACTGAGATTGGAAACAAACAAGTTATGCAAAAATGGGAGAATAACTGGGTGAAGTACAAGCATCCTTTTAGTTAATTACACTGGAGACCCCTAAAACATGATAATCCTGACTTTGTCAAAGTGACACAATTTCTTCAATAAAACTTAGAAGGTAGACTTTATTAATATATGTGCTGCCGAAGTGAGCACTAGAAGGTAGACTTTATTTTTTTATTTATTTTTTTTGGGGGGGGTCAAAATAGCAATCTTTATTTTTTTTTATTTTTTTATTTTTTTATTTTAGAAACATAAAAGTACAAAAACCTATTGACAAACAGACACCCATTATCATAGAAAATAGTACAATCACAACTAATCTATAGACAAGGTGATATGGTCTCAACAGTTGTTGTTGCTTTATCCATTGATATCTTCGAATTGTAGATGTATGGACCCATATACAGACA